>JAMKCH010068979.1:0-13319 GCA_023653785.1 Ophioderma brevispina
TAGATATGACCTCCACGTCGGACTCATTCCCACCCAATAGTACCTTTCTTCTCGAACTTTTGGTGGGTTCTTGTTCCGACCCGGTGTCGCTCCTGCCTTCGTGCATGCAGTTCATCTAGCCTCGCTCCCCGCATTGTCCCTAGTACACGACCAGTCCACTTAATATTCTTCCCATCTCCACTCTCCCATCTCTTCACCAGAATTCCTCCCTTCACTGCCAACATTTCCCCACTGACCCATACGGTCTTGCATGAGACTACAATGCAGATACATCTTTCCACTGGGGTCTACCCTCTCTATCCTCCTTTCTCCTCAGGAACATGAGTCCATTGTCTCGTCCGCCACCTGCGCTCACGTATCATCTCTAGTGTGATCTCCGGTAGTATAGTCCACATTACGAACCTCCATGCTTTCTATCATGTGTTCCCGACCTCTGACCGAGCCCCACTCCCGCAGAATGAGTACTTCGGCAACCATCCACTTCAGGCTCCTCTTGCTTCCTGCTCATCGCTCAGCCTCCTCGGTTTTGGACATTTCTTGCCTCCATCCGCCCACACTGTCTACGGGGTATTCTTGACAGCCCATCCCTGCGTTAGAATGGCGTCTTCCCAGCTGTACTCCAAGATCAATGTTGAAACTGGACCTGCACCGCAAGAGCCATCTCGCCAGCTGACCCTCGGGGGTTTTGAAGTTGCACAACCACCTGCGACCCTACATTCTTGAAAGTAATTTTTTCGGAGCACGTCCTCGCCCGAACTCCTTCTCCATCACTTCCATCAGTTTCGCAAAGGGTCATCTCCTTCGGGTTTAACTTCGTTTAATATGCTCAAAGCAGACAATGCATCCCCCCTGGCAACAAGTACATCTGATATCTGTTGACTTCTTATCAGTCTTTTATTGTATTCCCTACAAGCCGCGAAATGCAAGTCTAAAATCCTCCAGTGCGTTTTCCTTTCCAGTCGTATTTCAAAACCTTCTTTTCATATTTCGGCCTCTCCCCATATCTCGCTGCAAACTCCGCTGCACTCGTGACCCTCTTATCCCTCTTCAAACGGAGGAGGTTCCAACAATTCCGGGTCACCAATACCTTCCGTCTTGTTAGCTAGACTTCTACTTTCATCTCCCATCTCCCGCTGCTTCCTCTCTCAAATGCGGTTGTCACATCGTGGCCGAGCACTGTTCTTCTCTTGAGCGTAGCGAGATTTACACCCCCTCTACCTGTATTGCTATCTTCAATTCGCATCCGTTTCAACGAGGACACCAATTCGCCCCCACTCTGTTCCATAGGCAAAGGTGACGGCGTTCTCATTCTTTCCCTGTCCAGGCGACAAAGCTCTCCTATGCCACGGCTTGTTCCACGTCCGCCACGCTCGTACGGGCCGCCCCGTTACCCCTAACTCTCTCCTTCCTTGCTGCTGCGCGCTTGTACTCCTCCACTCTTCGTATTCCGTCTCACTGAGCCTCGCATTCCTTCCCCTGCATCTGTCCGTCCTTTCCTTGCTCTAAGCCGCTGTCCGTATCTTCTTAGCTCTTCCAGTCTCTTCACCTCCCCTCTTTGAACTTTCTCCCGTGCCGGAATACTCCCCCTACCTCACCTCGCCCCATCCTCTTGGCATATCATGACTCCCCCCACCCTCATATTTAAGGGACAGCCCGTCTCCCACTACAGCCTGGTAGTATCCGTCGTGGTATCCTTCTCCCGCGCTTTATCCGTCTTTCTCTCCCCATCATTTGGGCGTCGTCCCTCCTCAAACTGCCCACCTTTTTTCCTCTCCCGCTCATACAACACTCTCCCCCTAGGCCACATGCTGATCCACGTCCCGCCATGCTTCGTCGGCCGCCCAGGTCTCCCTACCTCTCTTCCTTTACTTTCTTTCTGCGCGCTAGTACTCCACTCCTCGCCGTACCCGTCCACAACTGGCCTCGCCCGTCATCCCCCTCGCATCTTCGGTCCCTTCCCTCTACTCCAGTCGCTGCCCTATCTCTCCATATCCCCTCTTCGAACTTTTCCCCCATCCCCCCTGCTGTCATACTCTAACGTTACCTCACCCCGTCCTACGGACATCTGACTCCCCCCACCCTCATACCTAAGGGGTAACCCTGTCGGTAGCCTTCCCCCTCACGTATCTGTCTTTCTCGTCTCCCACAATTTAGCTTCGCAATCCTTTAACTGTCGCATCTTTCCTTCTCTGGCGTTTCTTTTCCAATTGAGTACCAACTCTCTAAGACCTTTCCCGCCTCCTGTACCCAAATCGGCTTCTCATGCGCCACCTCCCTCCCGAATCCGCTCTTCCCCCTTTCTCCTGTTTGGCTGACGACCCCCAATCCTTACCCGCCGCTCCTCCGCTCTCCACACCTTCCTTCTCTCGTCTCTCTCTCTTCCTCCACCCCACCCTCCACTCGCATCATACTGCGTCTTCCAATCACTATCCTTTTGCTCTTCTTTCTCCCCTTTCTCTCTTTCTTTCTCCTCTTTCCTTTGCCCATGCGCGAAAGCCGCTTCACCACTTTAGTAAGTCCGCCTCCTTCCCCTGACCGGTCCAACCATTCAACCTTTCAACCTCCGTCGGCTCCTACGCCTCTCCTGTCTTCAAAATATCGTCCCTCATCACCGTCTGTGCCACTGCTATCCATAATAAAACCTCTCTCCCTCTTATAACGCCCCCTGCCCCCGTGACCGTATCTCCATTCCCGATACCCTCGGACTCGGTCCAGTACACATCCGTCGACTTCCCGGTCCGCATCCTCATAAAATGTCTCTGTCTCTCCACCTCACTCCTTCCCCTTGTCCACTTCTCCTTTACCCACCGACCTGGCACCAAATCATCGCTGCCCGACCTTCATGTCCTCACTCACCCACCGACCGTCCCCCCCTCACCACCGCCACCGGGGGCTCACGACAACCATCCATATCGTTACGACTAAGTCTCCCACCGCTTTCTTCTTCTTGGCCTCCCCCTATGTCCGCATCTCACTCCTCCCAGATCCTCCGGCTGCCATTGTCTTACGTAACCTTACGTACCGCCAGCACCACTAACCGTCCGCCATCGCCTCCGTCGCACACAAAACTCACTCCCCAATCACTTACGTCAACACAACGTAGCCAGCCGTTGAATCTCCATAGCAGTACCGCAGCACCGCTACTTCGTCGCACATACACTCCTCAGGCCTTTGTCCACCACACGTACCGTTGATTCCCCCGTAGCATTACCGCAGCACCACTACCGTCGCACACACAACTCCCTCGTCACTTTCGTCCACCCAACGTATCCGGTGAATCCCCGTCCAGTACCGCAACACCACTACTTCGTCGCACACCCCACCCAACGGTCGCCTCCGTCGCACATACAACTCCCTCGTCGCTTATGTCCACTTTCTTCACCACAGCCTCGCACGTCGTCAATTAGGATCCCACTTCTGACAAACATCCTGACAACAATTTGTAGCGGGACGGGCGGCCCTCTGTTACGCCCCCCCTCCGTGCGACTCGCGTGTACTTGCAGTGCATTAACCTTGCGTTCCTTCTGCATGACGCACGTGACTCGGGTATCAGTTTTCTCAATTATTTTATACAACCAGGGGTGTGGAAGGGGGGAGGATGGGGGGGTGGGTTAGAGAGGAGGGGGTGAAAGAGAGGGGAAGGGGGAGTAGAAGGGACCTTCGCTTTCGTCGTCATTTTTACATCACAACGTCCAAGTACCCGTGGTAGTGGTCCATAACAGGAAACTACGAGTATAATTTCTTATAAACTATGTACAACCTCCATTTGCATACATAATTTACATACACTTTCTCGCTTCTCCTCACCACATACATCCAGTGCAGGGGGTTTTAATAGAATTTAATAATGAAAATCCCTTATGTGTTGTAGTCAATCACAACTATCGAAAATCGGCAGCATAAATATCCCATAAACCAAAAATATACCAACATGTGACCACTAGTGAGTGTACATGCACGCATCAACCTACAGCTTTATATAACAGAATATTTATTACACAATATGTAAGTTTTGGAATTTGTTAATTCGGAAAATCACAGATCAGAAAATCTCCTAACTGTGTTAATTAAAAGCCAATTTTGAATGTAACTTATCTCTTAATACCAGATTAAAATTTGGCCAGGGGCCCCCCCCTCTAGGCACTGTCCGGCAAGCGTAAATTACCACATATGACACCGTAGGTGTATTTTTTGGCATTTATCACTGGGAGTTTTTGATATCTACACACCATAACACTCTAATGTAATTAAAACCGCAGGCCGGAACCAGGCCACTGTTTGGTTCAAAACATAGCAGCCATGAAGCGTCGAGTGGGACCTTGTCCCTGAAAGCGGTCGAGGGTTGGACCTCGTCCCTGAAGCGGCGAGAGGGACCTCGTCCCTGAAGCCTCGATTGGGACCTCGTCCCTGAAGCCTCGATTGGGACCTCGTCCCTGAAGCCTCGATTGGGACCTCGTCCCTGAAGCCTCGATTGGGACCTCGTCCCTGAAGCGGCGAGTGCGACCCCCCTCGTCCCTGAAGTGTCAGAGTGGGAACCCTGTCCCTGGAGCGCGAGTGGGACCTCGGTCCCTGAAGTGTAGGTGGGACCTCGTCCCTGAGCGTCGAGAGCAAGGTTTGAACCAACAATGCTCTAGCTTACCTTTAATAGCTGAAATCCAATCATGGTTTTAATCGAAAATAATGAATAAAGAAGATGATGTCATTATCTCTTTCCTATTATCCCTTTATTTCCATCACCTTCAACTTCCTTATTTATCTCTCCATCTTGGTTTTGACTCACATCATGCCTCCCTCGATCAAATACATACACGCCATGAGGTAGTATCTGTATTTTAATTTTAACTCACATCATCCCCCCTCGATCTAGTACCTACTCGCCATGATTGAGATCCCCAGTTCTTATTACCATTTCACTAACTTAAGGGAGGGGCAATATGGTTTCCCCAGCATCTCAATCATTCCTCATAATAAATCCATATCCGTCAATCACATAGGGCAGTCATAATATTATTCCCTATGAGAGCATGTTCTTAACTATCCAAATCTCCCTACGGAATTATAATTATTTATTTTAATTGAAGTTTAATTTATTTCGCAAATCCTCAAAATGACAAACAATTTAATTCACCAAATCCAATCCATAATGCGTAAAGTGATAAACCTTTCTAAAACTGTAAGAGTTTCAATGGTAACAGTTATCATATGTATTTAGAAGTTACTTTAATAGTTAATATTTATTTTATTCAAGTCACCATAGAGTATTCAAAGCAATAAAGAATAGAGATGCGACACTTCCCTATCATTTTGACGGAACAATAAGCGTGTCTTTCTTCACTATAAAATATATTATATTATTAACTATCAACATAGATTTAAACTTCTCCCTAAACTAAATAGTTGAAGCGAAAATGTTTACTCTGTCTTCATCACTCCTAACTCATTAAAAGTCTTCACATAATTAACACAACAGCATTATAATTATTCTCTACACTTCTCCCTAATTATTAGCAGTTCAGTCCGCATGTGCAGTACCATACAGTGAATGACCTAAAGTTTCACATGAAATTAATCCTTCATGGAAATTAAAGAGAAAAATATTTAAAATCACTTATCTTGAGCATCTCGCTACTTCATACCAGTTTTAAACAATAATATCACACAACATTATAATTATTTTCCCTATCTCCTCCTCCTAATTATTAATTACAGTTCATTTCGCAGTGTGCATACCATACATTGAATGACCTTAATTTTACATGGTGACCGTGAATAAAATTAACAATGAAAATCAAAGAGGAGAAGGGATTTCGTCAAGATGTGCATTTTCACAAACAAAATCTATTATTAAAACTCACTAATATATTCCAATTTCATTTATTATAATTTAACTAGTCAGTCAACATCATTACTGGAAAATATATATCGCAAACATCCCATCAAGTCGATATGGAATGTTCCTATACTGCCATGTACAACACATACACCACAACAGCAGCACCACGCATTCAATAGGCCGCTGTACTGTACATGTGTCATGAAGAACACAAAGGACAACAAGGTCACACTATATTGGCCGTACCATAGTGTTGTAACTGGGGACAAATGTACAAGATGTTCGCATCGTGTCAAATCATCCCTCTCTCTCCTTTCCATCGATTTTACCAAAGGAGTTTTGACAACAAAACACACACAACTAACTCCCATCACTACAGATATGGTATGCAATTAATGTAATTTTTAAGATTTTTAACGAAATAACGAAATTCAGATACGTGATTTTTCTGAAGCGTAATGTCATTGACTGTAAACCCGCACACTGTCGTTTGCTTCTCGCTTTCACACTAAATTTCACATCTCTCGTAATACTATTTACATCACAGTAACCTAATCCATCGTGATATTAAAAGCATTACACAATTTATTATCAGAATGCTATCCGGAGTCCTGACATATATTCATGAACTTTAATTACCGACACATCCACTGACTTCAATTTTTCAAATGTGTGGATGAGTAAAATTTGAATTTCCCACACACATTTTCGACACTAGGCCTATTTCTCTTCCTAAATCTAACCTACTGTTTCACAATCCTGCAGTATCCATGCTCTCAGTCTAGCCTTCCGACGCGATATGCCTACATAAAATGCATTTAGATATTAAACTTGCCCGATCCAAAGTTACCGACTTGAAAACGACAGCAATTCAGAATCCACACGCACCGGTGTGGTAGTGTCCCATACAGGAAACTGACAATTTTCCTCAGCTTTTGACTACCGCGTGGTGATTGATCACGTCACTGGGCGCCGTCGCGCTGATTGGGCAATTACATGACCTGATTACTTGCATAATTAGGACTGACGTACTGGAAAGTAATTTGTAGGCAGAGAGCTAAGGATAACCATTTGGGTCATTATTTGTGACAAAATAATACACTAAGAAAATACAGGCTAACTTCCAATCCCGTTTCAATGTTTACATGTATAGAAATGTTCATCTGGTTTTAAGGATTAAAATAAGGTAGAGTTTCCTATATCTAACTTGTGTGTTTGTACGACAAGCCAAAAAACTCTTCAAGGTCATAATGGGGTAACATTTATAGTGATCCTATTTGTATCAATTTGGTTTCAAATTGTTCGTATGGGGATGTTACAATAGGAAATATACATTTACTTTGTTACTCTAGCCGCTATCTTTGTGCTAATTAACATAAAGTAAATATACATTTACTTTATGTTAATTAGCACAAAGATATCTAACAGAGGCTAGAGTGCTGATCCCCCATAGACGCTGTGGGCCTTAACACTATTTCCCCCTCATTATATCTCCAATGTTAAACAAAATCACATAACATGTATTTTACAGTACTATCTATAAGCATGACGAATTTGAGCCCATTTTGAGAGAAATCTGTGCGTTATAATTTTGTTACCCAGTGGTGACCTTGAATCATTTCGGGCCTAAAGTCTACTGTGTTGAAAGCCAACTTTACCCTTTTTCAATCCTGAGAAGCAGATGAATATGTCTGTAGACCTTTAATCCCGAATGAAACGTTTACAAATTTGACCCGTGTTTTGTTTCGTACAAATGGGTGTCATTTTAAAGCCTAAATGTTTTGAAATATTTTGATATATAAGTAAAGTTGCCGAACTTGTTTTTAAGGAGTCTCAGTAGATAGTGATGTGAGGTACAAAGAGGATCAGAAGCTGGCACCCCGGTGTAGAAGTTTTTTATAGTCCGCCGGACTCATAGTCCACATACAACGGTAAAGAATAGGGTACTCAATTCAGTTGAGTAACATTAGTTTAATGCTTTATTCCGATATCGTCTATGGGACCCGGACTATGGCTTCCGGTGGACTATATCTGTTTTCACCCTTGGACCAGCAAACAATTGTTGATCATAGACTTAAAGTACTCTTTGGGATTGCAGGTAAAGAACTTGCCTGCTCCGTATACTTATTGCAGGTCATCAGATCTTCTCTATTCGGATATTTACACAGTACCTCTATGTCAGCGTGAGTGCAAAGCAAGATACGTTACTGACAAATGTGGTTGCAAGGATTTTCGCTATCCTGGTAAGCTAGACAGCAGTTTATAAATTACACAACTATGATACTATAATATAGGTTTTCCCAGTTAGTTTAAAACAGTTTTCATTATATTTCATTTCTCGCTACGTTGTTTTTCGTCCCAAAAAACGGAAATGTGCGTTTGCTTGAAACGATTTCGTCTTTGGTCAATTATATTCAACATTTGATCAATAAAATGGACTTTGTCTTCATACATTTTCGTCGAAATCAATTTAATTTGGTTTCACCCATGGCCCATCATCTGAATGTCCAAAGTAATTTCGTCTTTGGTCATTTAATTTCACATTTAGCTCAGTATATTTCCATCTCATTTTCTTTCTTTCGTTCACCTTAATTTTCTTTAACTCGTTTTTCTTTCTTTCACCTCATTTTTCTTTTTCTTTCACCTCCCTTTTCTTTTTCTTTCACCTCATTTTTTTCTTTCATCTCTTTTCACCGTATTTTTCTTTCATCTCATTTTTCTTTCTTGCATCTCATTTCGTTTTAACCTTTTTTTACTTTCTTTCACCCTATTTTTAATTTCTTTACTTTTTACATGTATATCGTATATCGTAATTTTTATTTCTCTATTTTTTATGTTCATAATCTTGTTATGTATTCTTTAGGCTTGGCATATATAAAAGGAAAATACAGAAAAAATATGATAAATTTTGCTGATGTTACAGGCCTACCTTTTAGTCATTGCCCTATACATACTGCATATGAAGCGAAATATACTGAGCTAAAAGTGAAATTATATGACCAAAGACGAAATTGCTTTGTACATTCAGATGGTGAGCCATGGATACGACGAAATTAAATTGATTTTGACGAAGTTGCATGAAAATAAGGTTAATTTTATTGATCAAATGTTTAATATAATTGACCAAAGACGAAATTGCTTTAAAACAATGCACATTTTGGTTTTCTTGGGACGAAAAACAACTTAACGAGATATGAAATATAATGAAAAATGTTTTAACTAACTGGGAAAACCTATACTAAAGGGATATTGAAATGAATTTCTCTCAATTTGTTGGATACTATAGAACTGTAACTAAAAGTACAATTACCTTTTAAGGGCACTATCGGGGATTCAAATTTTACAAAGTCAAAAATACAAGAAAATTAAAATCATTGAATCATTTTAAGCGTTTGATAGGATGTACGTGAAGACCTAACATGATATTAATTAGGAAAATATAATATCACCCAATGCACCCCATGACATGATGGTATTATCACATCCATCGCTTTATTTTCCCAGAAGACCTCTTAAACAAATTCAGGACGTTAACCCAATAAAAAAGTAGTCCATTTAGGGAAAAAAATCAAGTTTGTTTGCAGTAGGTAGCCCAAAAACCTAAATGCGAAATGATTTTTATATTTATTTTTTTTTAAATAAAAGATTTATAATTTTCCCAGAAATGGCTCAAATCGGTCAAACGGTAAGTCAAAATAGTTGCAAATCATAATTGACTGTCAAATTATTAGTTTATAAAACGAAAATGTCGATTTGGGATCACTTACATATTTGTTTAATGAAATTTGCTATATCCGAGGCATTGTTGTCTAAAATGCAAATTTTCTCAGTAAATCAAATAAAAATGATACGCGGTACAAAATGGCTCATAAATCAAAATGTGCGCGGCCTACTCGGAATGAACTTTTTTGCCTTACGCCATAGAAAATACTATACATCGCTACGTCCGAGTAAACAATGATTACCTGCCCTATACAGTAGCCTATATACCCTATTATGAAATTGCACTTCAGATTTAATATCAAGGATATGCTTAGCTTTTAGTACAGTTGAGAAATTAAACACGTCAATTTGTTTTAAGTATTTCCCTATTTTCTTTTAACGGCAAAATCAAAGCAAAATGTCTGCGTGATTTTAACAGAATTTGTTTTGCAGTATTTTAAAAATATGTATAATTTTGAGCAAGTTGTAAGATGTTCGTTTTGTTTTCTGATTGAACATCTTATATTTTAATGCTTAAAAGCGTTATTTCTTACCAACATACCAAAATATATTGAACTCTATCTTTAACAGGAAATGCGTCCATATGTGGTCCACTGGAAACTATTGAATGCGTATACCCTGAAGAAGGTTCGTAAACTGTAACCGATTTTTGTGTCGCCTGCAGGAAGACACATATAGGGATTACTTTGTCCAATGTTGTCTGTTGGTGATGTTGTCTGAAATTGCTTTGTTATCAATTTCTTTCGCCTATGGATTATTTCTATAACAAAAACCACATCAGATTCGTGTCAACTTACCACTTCTTACGTATATATAATAAATTTAAGTTGTTCGTATCACATTCGAGAAAAAGAATGATGATCGTCTGAGTGAAGGCGGCAACTATATACGCAACGTTGTAAGGCGGTGGAACACTATACTCGATTCGCGTTGATACGTTCGCCCCAGGGCCGTACGCAGGATTTATTTTGGGGGGTGCGGGACTTCGAAAAAGGTGGACCTTTTTTTAGAAAAAGTGGACCTTTTTGCTAAAAGTGGACATAACCCCCTAAAATGGTCCATTTTTGGACTTTTTGAACATTTCATCACCAAAAAGTGGACTTTCCCGGCAAAACATATCTGAATTTTGGACCTTTTTATCAAAAAATTCAGCAAAAAGTGGACCTTTCTCCCCTTTTGTGGAATTTGTGGGGGTGCGACCGCACCCCCGCACCCCCTGCGTACGGGCCAAAAAAAAAAAAAAAAAAAACTCCGGTCATTTAACTCACTCACCTGCCACTAAATACAATTTCATTCGTGTATGGAAACGCACTATTGTGAATTTGAGGCCTTAACATTGCTCAAAATAACATGATTAACAAAAGTCCCTGCGCCTCATTGACTTTTTCACCTCCGCAAGAATGGTGCGGGGTCACATATCAGATGAATCGAGTATAACAAACATTTTCATAACATTTAATTTTTCGAAACATTTTTAAAACGTTCACAAAACATTTTTGTGTTTGTTGGGCCCTTATTACGGTTATCGTCAGGTAACTCTGGTTGGTAGTCATTTTCCTCTTTTCCCAACTGTGTTTACAACCTTTATAAATCATTACCTGCAGCGCTATCTCGAACCTTGTTAACAAATAAATGTTCGTAATGTTCGTCCCTTTCTAACGTTATTCTTTTTGTCTACTCGCTAACAATTCCATATACGCGTTATTTTATCTATTTTTACATTCTTGCGCTAATTTTTGAAGATAACATTAATGGTGGACTGCACGTGTCTTGTGAGTCGGAGTACTACGGAGTCCGTACATCCCTTGCCTACCTTTCCAAATGAGCATATTATGACTGCGCTAATACAATTTTAAATATTACCGAGGATTTATCAGGTAATATATGTCTAGCCCTTTTTTCATCAATTATCAATTGTGCTTCTTTTGTTTCACTATCCATTATAGTTTACGAAAGTGGTCACTGACCGTTATTTAACCTATAAATTATCCTCAGACAGCTATGTTTCCGAAAATCGTTTCTGACACTAGGAAAAATAACGGTCTGGTTTAAACAATAAAGACAATTCAAACAAGAACATCGAGAAACACATCAGGTAGTACAAATAAAAAAAAAACAACGGCGAAAAAAACCCCTGATGACTTAATATAAAAGCGTAGTGTCAATATCGGATTACCATCTCTATTTACTTATCTGTCGACTACGATTCAGCCAAAGTGGTGATTGCAAGTCAAGAATATTTTTTTCTACTCTATTTTTAAAGGAGCGATTGAAACCTTTTGCTCTTTTATTTAGTAGGGGATCAATGGGTGGCATATTTTTGAGGGACCCCTACTCAAGATACACTAAAGGTTTGAGAGTGTTTTGGACATTCGAGGTGCTGATTCCGAATATGCCATGCAAAATTGTCCAAGTGTGGAAAGTTGATTTTAATGCGGTATAACCGATTTTCCCTTAATTTTTTTAAATATAGCTTATGAAACCATGTGCAAGGATCCCCTAATTGATTAAAGGGTTTAAGAAGTGTTTTATGTCGATTTGATTGTGTTGATTTCAAATAGACACCATACAAAATCACCACATTGGTATAAAGTGGATTTTAAAGAGGAATTACCCGATTTGTCCTATTTATTTTTAATATCATTATCAAAACAATGCCCAAGATCCGCTAATATGTCTAAAAGGTTTAGGAAGTGTTTAGGTGAATTTTGAAGGTGCTAATTTTTGAATATCACCAACAAAGTCCACCCATTGTTAGTGGAAAGTATTTTAAAAGGGAAAATACTTAGTTTGTCTAGTATTTAAAAAAGGTTATCAAGGGAAATACATAATTTGGACACATAGAGAGGTCCTCTGAGGATGGGCTGCCTCGATTATCATGTTCATGTATGTTTGGTCAAGGCTGGTCCTTAGAAGTAAAGGGCACTCTCTATTGACAATTTAGATTGAAAATCAAAAATTTTAAAAAAAGAAAAAACCTAAAAAATTAAAAATTAAGAATTTTTTAATTTTCTGCTCCAAATATTGTCCAGTATGTTGAGGAGTTTTCCAAATAAGGATCGTAATGTTTCATCTTTTGTCCCAGAAAATTATGTGTTTGCATACTTCGGTAATTACAATTACTTGTTTACACAAGTTAATAGTAATTGAAAAGAAAACTGTCAGAAAACTTGTGTTATTGTCCTAGAGTATTTTTTAAGTGCTTTATTTAAGTGGGTTGGGTATAAATAGCAATCAACAATTTCTTTTTAGACCCATCAAAATCAGGTTTTTACAAAAAATATTCAAATTTTGTTTTGATCCCTAGCAACAGGACTCATCCAGCTTTTTCATGCCCCAAATTTCTGAAGAAAAATGGTATCCTCTCGTCACTCACTTCACCATCTCATTATCTGTTTTACGTTTGTAAATGTTACACCCATAATTATTTATTCACGACATGGGAAATAAGGTGTTATAAACTTATTCAACGACTATTCTTTTCCCGCCGTTTTAGAGACATTCACCTACCCTCATAATACTTATCTTTGTTTAAGAACGATTATAAATGCATTTAGAGTATTTCATCATTTCGAAGACAAAAGGCAATATAAAGATCCAACACTGGCAAACAGTACGTAACCATAGAGGGAGGGGCAACCCCAGTTGGAATTTTTCCCTTCTTGTCCCATGAGCAAGTAAGTACGGTCATGTTGAGATGTGGTTTTTTTGACCCCCCCCCCCATGCTCTTGTGCCTGCCTGCCTGTCCCTCCACAAATGAAA
>JAMKCH010068981.1:0-54927 GCA_023653785.1 Ophioderma brevispina
TAAATCCAACAAATTCTATTAAAGGGATATTAACACATATTACAATAGCCCATATCTGTAGATTACTGCACAACTAATTTCCAGTAACCATAAAACAATCTCTATATTTGCTTGGGAAGAATTCACTCAAAATATTTTTGCAGAAGAAATAAGAAAAATACAAGGTTTCTAAATGATATCAAAATCTCAGGTTTGATGGGGTAAGTGTGGGAATGAAGTTGAAGATATGGTAGTGCCTGCCCCTTCAAAAGAGTGTCAACTAGAAGTGTCCCAAATATTTGACAACCACACAAACTGACACAAGGAGCATGCAGCCTTGAGGTATTTCCATCAATAAAATGAGATTACCTAAAATTAAAAATATGTCAAGTATCAACACTCGCTGAAAGTACCTTATTTTGTTGGGCAACAGAATGGGTTGCTGAAATGGGTCTAACATGACTGTAGTGATGCCTTGCTGGTAACTGGAAAAGAAAAAAAGTTTATAAAAATTATCCTTACACCATACAACTACAGCTGAGAGTATGTGCTACAATATTCTGCCAAGGATACAACCAATTTCTTCATGGTAGTAGCCAGGCAGCTACCACCACCTAGTAGACACGGATTGCCTACTCACTACTCACTAGACGTACACTCGCTAGCTAGGATCCCACGTTTTTTTGCCGCATAGATAGAGTGTACACACAGTGGCTGTCTACACCATCGCAGAGTAGCTAAGTGGTCACACCGGCTCTCAGTGCGTACCAGCATTTTTCACAGCCAATTTTTTTTTTTTTAATTTTTGGCGTTTTTTTTGCATTTTTTTATTAAATGTGCAGGAATATGAGTTTTTTTACAATGCCCGATTCAAATTACTTAATGAATTTCCTCAAAAATGATAAAAAATGCTAAACAGAGACCAAGTGTATAGTGCCCTCATTTCGTCCACTGTCAAAATGGTGTCATAGTAACTGCGGGGTAGCTACATGGTAGCTGCGTGTCTACTCCAGTACTGTCTACATCATATCCACCTTATCTCCACCTAGTGGGCAACTATAGGGTAGCCATTTGGGGTAGGTACAGTAGAGTAGACAACTGTGTACTTTGCAAACCCTATCTTGCAGCTACTGCAATGCAAACCCATTGTGTAGTGTGCAGTAGCTGCCACGGTAGATATGGTGTAGCTGCCATGACACAACCAAATTTCTGTCACAAAAAGGTATTGTTCCACCCTGTATAATTTTACTCACCGTGCATGGTGTTTCTTTGCAGAATTTGTATCTTTAGGTATTTAAAGACACTATCAGTGATTTGCTAAATCAGAAAATCGAAAAATCATCAAAAATCAGATTTTTGCTTATCTGCAACAGACATAGGTATCCTAACATACCCTACAAATTATAGGACCAGAAGCAACCTGATAAGGACAAAATCTGATATTTTAGGCATTCGTGTCCGTTCGGACACTTCCTACAACACGTAATTGAATGGAGATTCGCATCTTTGAATACTGCCGTTTTCTTCCTTTTCTGCCAATTCTTCAGTTGGAAAAAGTAACTTATAAGAATTATACAGGCTTGTCCTTCACTTTTAAGCTATTCCTGCAAATTTTAAATATTTTGATTCTTTCGGATAAATCACTGATAGTGTCTTTAACAAGGCTTATTTATGAGAACAATTTCCTTCTGTGAATACTTTTTCAGGTACAAAGGCCAGAAATTTAGTGGGTTTTTTTCAGTTTTATATACATGTGCAAGTTTAATAGACTGGCTGCTCCTCCACCGATTTTTTGACATACATTCTGTACTTCCTGAAATATTTTATTTCGAACATAAAATTTGTGCGACAAGTGTATATTATAGCTCCACCATAAATATGCAGACCAATTTGTGAAAGGCAGTGGCTAAATACACGGCCACCGTGTAGCTAAAACCCGGAGGCTATATACAAGGCAAGATCGTATTTGTATTGTTATTACTAGCGGAAGCGCGGGCTCCCGCTAGTTGAGTGAATGGGAGCGAACACTGAAACTGAAGCGATCACTGAAGAAGTGAAACACTATTGCAAGACGACCGCAACCAAACCCGTCACCCTGAACTTAAAATCCACCGAGTCGCAAATTCCCGTATCCTATAGCCCATGTATTTACCGATTTCTAAGGAATCGTCAAATGAAAGAATATTTAATCCCGTATAAATTTCCGTATATTTTACTATAATTTTGTTTCCATTCAAATACATTGCCAACATACCTTATTAAAATTTCATTTAATCCAACACTCTAATTAAAGTGCAGTAACACATATGACAATAGCCCATATCTGTATATTACTGCACAACTAATTTCCAGTAACCTAACAACAATCTCGAGGTATTGCTTGGGAGAATTCACCAAAATATTTTTTCAGAATAAATACGAAAAATACAAGGGTTCTAAGGATAATCAAAGCTCAGGTTTGCTGGGGTAAGTGTGGGAATGAAGTTGAAGATATGGTAGTGCCTGCCCCTTCAAAAGAGTGTCAAAGCGTGTCAACTAGAGTTTCCCACTATTTTGCAACCACCAAACTGCACAGGAGCATGCAGCCTTGATGTATTTCCATCAATAACATGAATTCCTCAATAAAATAGTTCAAGTATGCAACACTCTCGTAAAGTACCAAGTTATTTTGTTGGCAACAGAAATGGTTTGCTGAAATGGGTCTAAACAGACTGTAGTGGATCCTTGGCTGGTAATGTGAAAAGCAAACAAGTTTATAACTTATCCTTCTTACACCATACAACTACAGCTGAGAGTATTTCTACAATATCTGCCATTATACACCATTTCTTCATGTAGTAAGCCAGGCCGCCTACCACCACCTATAGACCACCGGATTGCCATCCTTCACGACTCACTAACGTACAACTCTCTAGCTATATCCCACGTTGTTTTGCCGCATAGATATAGTGTCACACATGGCTGTCTACAACCATCTCAGAGATCTAGTGGTCACAACACGCCGGCTCTCAGTGCGTACCAGCATTTTTCACATGCCAATTTTGTTTTTTTTTTTTTAATTTTTTTGGCGTTTTTTTTTGGTCATTTTTTTTTTATTAAATGTTCAGGAATATTAGTTTTTTTTAGCAATGCACCGATTCCAAATTAGCTTCATGAATTTCCCTCAAAATGTCAAACATGCTAATCAGAGACCAAGTGTATAGTGTCCCTCATTTCGTCCCCTATCAAAATGGGTCATATTAACTGCGGGGTAGCCTAAATGGGTACTGCGTGTCTCATCCCGTACTGTCTACATCATATCGACCTTATCCTCCACCTAGTGGGCACTATTGGTAGCCCTTTGGGGTAGGTACAGTATGAGTAGACAACTGTGTACTTTGCAACCTATCTTTCAGCTACTGGCAGATGCAAACCCATTTGTGTGTTGCATATCTGCCACTGTAGATATGGTGTAGCTGCCATGACACAACCAAATATTCGCAATCAAAAAGGTTTGTTCCACCCTGTATCTTTTACTCACCCGTGCATGTGTTTTCTTTGCAGACTTGTATCTTTAGGTAGTTTAAAGACATAGCAGTTATTTGCTAAATCAGAAAATCGAAAAAATCATCAAAAATCGATTTTGCTTATCTGCAACAGACATAGGTATCCTTAACATACCTACAAATTATAGGACCTAGAATCAACCTGATAAGGACAAAATCTGATATTTTAGGCATTCGTGTCCGTGCGGACACTTCCCTACAACACTTATGAATTGAGAGTCGTCTCTTTGAATACGGCCGTTTTCTTCCTTTTCTTGCCAATTCTTTCAGCTTGGACAAAATAAACTTAAAGAATTATAGGCTTGTCCTTCACTTTTAAGCTATTCTGCAATTTTTAATATTTTGATTTCTTTCGGATAAATCACTGATAGTGTCGTTAACAGGCTTATTTAATGAGAACATTTCCTTCTTTGAATACTTTTTCAGTACACAGGCAAAGTTAGTGGGGTTTTTCAGTTTTATATACATGTGCAAGTTTAATAGACTGGCTGCTCCTCCACGATTTTTTGTCATACATTCTGTACTTCCTGAAATAATTTTTATTTCGAACATAACATTGTGCGACAGTGTACTTTATGCGCCACCATAAATATGCAGACCAATTTGTGAAAGGCAGTGGCTAAATACACGGCCACCGTGTGCTAAAACCGGAGGCTATTACAATGCGATCGTATTTGTATGGTTCGACTAGCGGAGCGCGGCTCCCCAGTTGATGAATGGAAGCGACACTGAAACTGAAGCGATCAATGAAGAATTGAAACACTATGCAAGACGACCGCAACCAAACCCTTCAACACCCTGAACTTACAATCCCCGAGTCCGCAAATTCCCTATCCTATAGCCCCATGTATTTAATTTCTAAAATTGTCAAATGAAAGATATTTAATCCCGTTAAATTTCCGTCTATTTTACTTTTTCCTCGTAATTTTTTTTTAAAATAAAAACTCCCAATATTTAATCTCGTATAATTTTCCGCCCGTGTCCGTTTTTTCCCTCAAAGTACTCTTAGTACTCCCGTGATAAAGCCGTAAATCCAGGTATTTCCCATATTATCCTCTTCAACTCCATATAAAGTTCTATGCTATCCTGTATATGGGTTTGCAGCATATCCTGTAGCCTTAGGCCTAATAATTCTAATTTTTCTCAATATTTTAAAACGTCAATATTTCATCCCGTAATTTCCGTAATATTTGATTTTTTTCTTCTCAAACTAACTCCGTGGGGTAACCCGTAGTATCCTACGCCCCCCCCATCACAACATCCCGTATTCTATTTTTATTCCTCGTAGTTTGCAGCATAATCCTATGGCGTATGCCTATATAGTTCCTATTTCTAAATATTATAACTTCATATTTCATACTGTACTGAATTTTCTGTTATTTTATTTTGTTTTCTTCTCAAATCTCCGTGGGGTACCCGTAGTATCCAGCATACTACTACTAACAATCAGCAAATAACATGACGTTGTTCGTGGCCTTTCTTTCCCCACCCCTTTGCACTATAAGGAGTCTGTTTTTTGCGTACCATATATAGTATAGCGTCTTACGCGTAATCACCGTTGCCACGCTAACCACCCGTCGCAACGCCCACGCATAACGCGCCGCTTAGTAACGCGTACAACAAAGGAATTTATCATAGCAACCGAGCACATTTTCATTGATTTTTTGCCATTTTTGAACGGATTTTGTCCAAATTAGCGTAGAACCACTGCCTGGTAAACATCAATATGTGGTTTGAATTTGGCGTCAATATGGATCAAAACTGCAGAGTATTTTGCGTAACAAAAATACATACACATTAGCCAAATTATAGTAAGATAATTAGTTGTATGTGTGGTGGTGTGTGAGCTTTATCCATAAGGCTATTGTCACAAAACCCGCTTTCTGACAGATCGGTTTGTTTGAATCTCACGGCAACCATTAATCATTCAACTGTTTCTTAGTTTAGAGACTTAGGTAAGAGACGTAAAAGTCCATTAAAGGGGATGTTCCCATTTAAGTAGATAAGTTTTTCATCTTGATACCAGGACTTCACCAAAAAAAACATCTGTAAATTTGCGCGCCAATATTTCATCCGTTTTTGATGCGAGACCTAAAACGGATTTGTTTAATCCTCATCGCATCGCTGTAAAATTAATCTTGGTCCACCAAAATGGGGCATATTTCCACTTCCAAACTAAACACCCTTTAGCCATAAGGATTCACAGGGTAAATGAGAAATAATTACTTTCTGTCTGTAGACCAAATGCTAAATTCTGACCACTTCCGTAAATTTTGGAGTCCCTGGGCACGGAGGCTATTGGCGCTCGGGCCATGGACCTTTAACCCGGCAAATAAACATAGCAAGTGTATTATCTTTTCCAGATAGCTCCAGATATATTACACTGAAAAAAACTTGCCGGTACATATCATAGCTTTTGCTTTGAAGTTTGAGGCTTTGAAATTATTCGACCTGGTGGGAAATACGACCCATGTTGTTAGGTGCATTTCGTGAATTCCAGCACCTTCCATTTTTTTCATTGTTTGTAGCTTTCCCAGAAAGCTTATATTCTAAGATTAGTTGATTTCCGATCTTGCGGTTTGTATTATGAGCAATTGCGTGTTTCCTCCCACTGTCCCATCGGTAGGGATGACCACATGCCAGCAGCGAGGACAGGCTTCAAAATCTAAACTCACAAAAGTGTGACCGTACCTCAGAAATCACAGTCAAATATTTTTGTCAAGCTCAGTTTTTGACTTACATTCATAACATATATGTACATACTCACAAATTCCCGAAAAAATAATACAATTTGATGTAAATTACAAAATAGAGGCATTTTAATTTTGCCTTTTTTTGACATGCGAGAAAAACTGGCGGATTTTCGCAACGGCTTCATTGATCAAACGCCCAACTCGTGACGTCAAGTGATGACCAAAACAATCGTGTTACCTCGAATTGTTATTGCGACACTGTATATTTGAGGATTAAATGAATTAAAATAAAATTAGAAAAAAAGTTACAAAATGACATATTTTGTTTCATTTCGTTGCGTTTATTCTTATTTCAGTGGCAACCTTGCGATATGATGGGTCCACCACGCCGTAAATTCATGGATGGTCTCACTTTGACTCACCTTTGCTGCAATGTGGATTGTCGGATCGTTTTCGAGTAAGCTATTTGGCGGGAATTAAAAGGGCAAAATACTCAAAATGTTGGACAATTTCACTATTTGTGATTTATATGTATCTTACTTTACTTCAGTTTTCCATCCATACCAAATTTTCCAATATTTCAGATTCATGACATATTTCCTTTAACTGTGTAATCCTATATGGGGAAATCACAAAATTTGTGTTTCGACTAGAGATCCAAAACAATGGGAAAAAAAGAAAATATTGTCTAATCTTTGATACTTATTACATTTATGGTAACTAGAATGTTATGGTATAAAAGCGCATTTTTGTAAATTGACCCTCCGTTTGTCAAAAATTAAGCCTCTAAATCATTTTTTGTACCGCCAGGCATTAACACTGCCGCGGTCACACATTGTGAACTAATCTGGCACCATACATTTGTCCATACCTCGGCCATTTTTGCCACTGCAGACATGAGTGAGCCCTCATTTTTTAAGTTAAATAATTATCTTTTCATGAAAACAATTTTAGTTGAAAATTTCCAACTCAAAATTTCTTGGTTAACCCTACATAGTATGGCATAGGCCCTGTGACTACAAAAATGCGATTTCTTACAGTACGACCAAATTTTCACATAAGATTTAGCCTTAGGTACAAGCCTAGCCTAGGCTAAAGGTTTTGATGCAAGTTTGAGGCGAGTTGCGGTCACAAAATGCAAGGGTGAAAATTGGCGATCCTATTGGCGTCACATATTATGGTATCTCCCTTCCCATTGACTACCCCTACCCCCCCCCCCCACCGTGCAAGGTTCTCTTTCATTGATGGCCTTTCTCTAGTCCCTCCCTTCTATACAGAGTCCCACACACTTGCCATTGCAACTGAGTGTCACGAATTGATTTTTTCATGAAGATTTTAGACCACAAGTGCACTTCTATGCGGCTAAAAATTTGCATGTGTTCTCCTACATTATACTTTATAGAACATGGATATTGTGAGTAAATTAATTGCGGTATTTCATCATTTTCAAGAGAAATGAGGTGAAATTTTGCTCCATCCACACTCAATTGATGGGAATTTCATTGACATCGACTTCCTATGCTATGGTGTGGGACTAGCCTTTCTCCTGGGGAGAACGTGGATTTACTTTTGCTGCACAGGATGGCTGGTAGTTTACTGATTACCGCTACTGCAGTCTACAGTACTAGGCTAAACTGGTTTAGACCTGCTGGAAAGAATTTTAGGAAAGAATTTAGTATTCTGCCACAGGCTACGAATTCGGCAACGTTAACGGAATAAACCGCATGTTAAAGGTGCGCGTGCCAAATATTAAGTGGTGGCAGGATACTAAATTCATCCCGAATTTTACTATTGTGCCACAACCCTATGAATTCGGCAGCCTCAACGGAATAATAAACTGCATGTTGAAGGATGTGGATCTGGATCTGGAAAATACTCTCAACACTTCCTGATTGAAGCCAAACGAGAGGATAGGTGTGCGTAGCCGAGAGTAGCGATGAGCAATCGCGTGGTGGCCGCGGGGCAACCGACACTGTGTGGTGTTACGTTTTGGCCATCACGTAATGTTGGTTGCTCCACAGCCTACCATACAAAACAACAGGGCAATACCAGTTGTCACAACACCGTGCAGGCTAATCAACCGTAGAAAAATGTAAGATTTTGTCTTTATTTTTTATTTTCTATTCTTGTTTTTGTTGGATGTGTTGAAATTGTCTGATAGGAATGATAATCAAAAACAAATAATACTCAACTCAATGTAAGTTACATAGATAGGCATACACACACACAATGCATAAGATTTCCAGTACAAGTGTTTTTATTATATGGAAAACGTAACTTTTACATAATTTACATTGAAATACACATACCATTTGCTCAAACTTGTCAAAGTGATGATTTTTTTTTTATTTGCATTTTTATTCAAAACAAACTTGAGAGTAATAATATACTTTGAATACAAATTATTCATTCAAAAACAAAAAACAACCACCAATTGAGAAATAATTAGCAACAAGTCAATACAAGTAAACATGTGGCAGCTATTATAAAAGTACCCAAAAAGCACCCAAATTTTTAAAATGGCTGCCCTTGGGCCAAGGAAGTGTTAAAGTTCTTATTGGTTGCTTGATGCAGTAGCTGAATTGATGTAGCTCGCCACTGCTGACTTAAAGGATGTTATGTCGTTGATGTTGATAATATGTTCCGGGAGAGAGTTCCCAGGGTTCACATTAGTGTGCGTTTTTGCGTCTATGACGCACATTTTCAAAGGTGGACGCACTTTGGTCTAGATAGAGTAAAAGTTTGCGTCTTATGTGGACGCAAAAATATAGCCACTTAAAACTATACAAAATCACAGAGTTTGCTCTGGCACATGGTCACAATATTGTATCATTTTCACTCAATAATTATTCTGTTACTATTAAATACATGTAGCAAATCTGTGAAAATAAATATAGGTTTAAAATTGACTGTATTTACGTCTTTTTATTTAGTTCACTAACCTCTCTCACTGTCCCAAAGGTATTCAAGAATAAGATACTCCAGTTCCTTTGGAGTTTAGGGTCACCAGGTAATTACTTTACATCTCCCAGTCAATTTTGGAATTGGATGTGTAAGGATTGTTTGCAGTCATTAAA
Organism: Ophioderma brevispina; assembly: GCA_023653785.1. NCBI lineage: Eukaryota > Metazoa > Echinodermata > Ophiuroidea > Amphilepidida > Ophiodermatidae > Ophioderma > Ophioderma brevispina. The sequence continues at coordinate 9,295 of JAMKCH010068981.1, forward strand.
GGTGTCAACAAGAGATTTCAAGTCATCCATATTTTCTGTGATATGTCGTGATTCATATAGCTTGACAGTTAATAGACTCCCCCTACCTTTTATTTGGTTACAGAAATAACTTAAAAAACAAACACTGATTTGTATAATGCCTTAGATTATCTATAGAAAACATAGGCTTAATTTCATATTTGCTCCTATACGAAATTAAGTTCACACTTATAGTACAAAGAACACTTTTTCAAGCTTAACCTTTCAGATGGGGATAATTTTTTGATAGAAAGCTTTACACCAGTGCCAAAATCCGAATTTCACATTTTTTAGGGAACCCCTGTTAGTTGAAATCTCTGGTGCACCTTTAAGTATTACAACAGTGTTCAAACCTGCCACGCTATAATTCAAAGTTGATGCCCTTTTTCAACCTCAGGAACAAATTTGCGTCCAAGTAGACGCACTTTTTTCAACCTAGTGGGAACCCTGAGAGTTCCAGTCTTTTATAGTGTGTGGGAAAATTGATTGTAGATAGAAGTCCTTTTTTGCCAGTTGGTTTAATATAACTCTCTGTGTGATTTAGGCGACGAGATGGCGACGTGATGAGGCCGGATGAAGACTTTCCTGCCGGGATGGCTATCTGACCGACAATCTTCTGAGCATAGTTGAGTCTTGCATCTCCTTCGGTCCTTTTGTCGGTTTCCCATCCCAGTTGGAAGCATTGTTCGCACTACTGGTCTTTTTATAGTCCTTGTAGACAAAACGGGCACCTTTGCACTGTATAGATTCAATTTTGTCCCGGACCACTACATGTAGGTCACCAATGTGGGGTTCCACACCGTCGAGCAATACTCGAGGTGGGGACGGACAAGAGCCTTGAAGGCAGAAGCTTTCAAATTACGGGTACAGGAATGTAGATTGCGTCTAATAAAACCCAAAACCTTATTGGCTTTGGTAGTGGTTTTATTGATGTGATTAGTCCATCTAAGATCATGAGAGAGCTCTACCCCAAGATATGTGTGAGAGTTTGTCTCTTGAAGTGTTCTGTTACTAAGTTTGTATTTGTGCTGTTTGGGTGTTTTTGAACGAGAGCCTTTAAGAGTGTAACATTTGTCGGTGTTAAATGTCATTTGCCAGTTGTCTTGCCATTTGGTGAGATTGTCAAGGTCATGTTGTAAGGTCTGTGCATCGTTGTCAGTTTTAATGGTGCGATACATAACGCAGTCATCTGCGAACAGTCTGACTGTGGATGAAATGCCATGAGGGAGGTCGTTGATATAGAGCAAAAAGAGGAGGGGCCTAAGACTGTGCCTTGTGGCACGCCCGATCGTACATGGGTCCAATCTGAGTGCTCGCCATCAACAACCACCCTCTGTTTACGTTTGGTGAGGAAGTTTGATATCCATGTAAATTGCCTGTGATGCCATATTTATCGAGTTTTTAAAAGAGTCTGTTATGGGGTACCGTGTCAAAGGCTTTGCTTAAGTCCATTATTATGACATCAGTCTGTGAAATCTGGCATTGCCATTGGTGGATATGATGAAGTATCAGGGTCGTTAATTTTGGACATGTCATGGGCTCTTCCTCGGTAAAAACCGACTCAAACTGTCTATTTAGGACATTGGCCTTGCTGTTGCAGGATCTGGATCGGTTTTGTCGGCAGTTTCAACTTTTTAGGGTCGTACAGTCGCCAACTTTAATGCACGTACATGGGTCAAGTAAACAAATTCGCTGTCTGAAAAGAGTTTACCATTCTCTCTGAGTCTCTGAGTGAGGCTTTGGATGCCACAAGTGTCATTTTTTAGCCGTTTGATGAAGCCCAAAACTAGTACAGGGAACCTTTACGTCGTTTTTTGACATTGGTGGTCAGCACAACGTAAAGGCCAATAATGCATTGAAAAGCCGTAGCAATCAAGCACTGTATAAAGTGTATAGCTTGTCGACACAGTGCTGCGTCGGAAGTCAATTACACTAAGAAAAATAACCCTAATGGCCGCAGTATTTATCATGCACCTACTTGTACTAGGGATGTCAAAATGGCACTCCAAATTGTGTGGAATGCTCCACAAGGGCATAAACTTTGAACAATTTCTTGGCATTCTAAATTCAGGAAAATATTTTTGTAGGCTAGGGGAAAGGTTATAGCTTATATATTTGAACCTTTATCTATCATTCTGTGTAAAAATTAAAATCCATAAAGAAATAAAGTCTAAAATTAGACATTATGAAGTCCCTGTTTTTCCTCTCTGGCACAAAAATTGTGCCCGGTGGACCCACCATCATTTAAATGACACTGTTGACACCTTAATGTACCAATTGATCTTTGAATCAAAATTGCGGTTTGATCTTCACAACTTACATGACGTTGCCACCCCTTTTGAGAAAGAAGATGATCTAAAGATTCATGTCTGAGGGGGCACTTTTCCATTTAATCCTCCTTTTGAAAAAATAATGCATTTACAATAAATTCTCCATTTTCTGTCTTTCGAGAGACATCATTGAAAATTCCAAGCAAAATCAGAAAAGTGCTTTGTATATTTCAAATCTTTAAATTATTATCTACAACTTTCCTGTGAAACATTTTTTCACAGCATGTTTGGATCACACCGCAAATTGCAATTCAGTGTTTTACGCATACTAATTAGTCATTTTTTTCAGAGATACACTATACTTGAGAAAATTAAATGTGCATCTCATCTGCATATTTGAAATGTAACCCACTGTTTGACCACATGTCAGTTTGCTATCACATTACACTGCCATTTATCATTTTAAAATAGTCAATTGTTTTGCCAGTATGTCCATTACACATATTAATTAGGAATTTTCTACCATAGGCCCTGTACTTATAGGAAATCAAAAAAGCATCTTATTTGCATATTTTCTATCCAGTGCAGTTGGTAACCACCTGAATGGATGCAGCTAACATAGTTACTGAATGCTTTAATCTTCTATGTAAATGAAAGTCATTAATGAAGCTTGTATATCATTTTTGCATATTAATGAGCTGGACTTTGTCATTTTTCTGAAGTAATAGCCTGGTCCATTTGGTAAAATTGAACAAGAGACATTGTTGTCAGGCCAAAATAAAAAATATGGCTCTGCACAAGGCACTAGTTTTGGTTTTAAATGATTGTCCAGCACATGTAGAAGGAAATATTTCAAAAGATGTCAGTTCCTCATTTATATTAGCATTTTTTCACAACCCTAAATATGCAAGTTAGTCACTTTCCCTTATTTGGCCTTATTTCAGCAGAAACTTAGCAAATCATGAAATTGGGGAGCACATAAAAATTAATATCTCCTGATCCGCTTCACCTGCAAGGATGATCTTGATGTCATTCTACTCCAGAAGCAGAGAGGAATGCATTTCTATATAGAAATTGAACCTATCTCAAACTTCAATTTTTCATTGACATCCCTACTTGTACTTGTTTTTTCTCCTGCAATTCTGTTTCTTCGATGAAAATAAATATTTTTGCAGGAATTTTGGAGATATTCTTGTCGGGATTCGTGCTACACGATTTGACTTATGTAATGTTGTTATACTAGAAATGAGGGTGATTCGTAATGTGAAATGCAAAAGATTGATAATGACTCGTCTGACATGCCCGAAATCACGTATGACTCCGAGTCTCCGTTGTACTACCCAAAACTGTTTTAGAGATTCCAAGCAAGCACAAGCAGGTGTTGCGGACATAGCTCCAGTAAGCCCTTTTGGTGTCCTTCTGGATACTGAATTCATCCCGACCTGCTGGTCAAAGACTCAAATAGTTTTGTCCAGCAGAAGAATGGACAAAATCATGAAATAAACGTTTACCTTTGAAGCAAACGGCAATTCTGCCGACTAGGGAAGTCGCCATCTTGAGAATATTTCTAGTATTCTTGGTATCTAAAGAAAGTGTTTCTTGCATGGGGGGTGGAGGGGGGGGGAAGATCTGAATTTCATAGCATATCAAAATACCCCATTTTACTTTTAAAGAAAACCATGTTATTTTCCTAATCCCATGTTTTCAACACCGATATGAATGGCCGTTTTGAAACAATTACAAAATTAAACACCAGTCTCCAATAACGGCGCCCTCGCTTGAGATAGTTGAACCTGATATTTTTTTTCCAGGGGAATGACACGACCTGCTCGATTTGGGCATTTGGATTTCAAGGTAGTTTTATGGCCATGGGCCGATAGATCCAAATAGTGTATACAACTCTGTGTCCCATCGGGAGATGAGAACAATCAAAGTGTAAATTCATAAAAATTATTACAATCATATACCTGTCTGATTCCGAAATAAACTTTTCTTGAAAATGACTAAAATGTCACCTCAATTTCCTTATATCAGTGACCAAGGATACACAAAGACTTAAGCAGCAATGGAGCGAAAGATATTCACCAATCGGCCGATCGCTGTTTTGCCCTGGCCACGCAGGTGGAAAGATTCTAGTGTTATCACCTCAAAGATTTCGGGTTGAGTAACACAATACCCGTCCTCTTTCACAATAATAAACAGTCTTGCATTTCTTATAGCCTAAAGGTCGTTGACACTAAGTTTTCTCTAGGCCAGGGTCAAATTAGGGCTAAATGAGGCACATTTCACAAAACTATGAAATTTCTCAAATGCCTCTCAAAATGAGAGTCTAGGCCATGGGAAGAAAAACCAGAGACATATGTTACACATTAAAAATAAATACACCAAAAACAGATATGGGGCATTAATAAGAGGATAAAAGAAAATTCCAGATTAATTTGTAGGCCAACTTTTCAGTTATCCATACTGTAATCAACAAAAGGTGTGTAGTATTACATGGATATTTTTGACTCGTACTCATGATATTAAAACCAATAGGTTTAGACCGCTTCAAACAGTGTGCATAGCGTGGGGAAAATGCATATACGGCGTGCGTTGTTATTGGTAAACGCAGTTTTCGTCGTTATGCTGAAATTTAGCGTCGCCGGCGACCGTTTTTAAAATTATGAAATTGTTCTGTTTACCATAAGGAAGCTGATTAGGTCTTAATCATTCGGTAAGGGCGGCTTTTGTATATAAAGCCTTACAACCATGCAAAAGAACAATTGGGTATGTATGAAATTTTGAGTTGTTTTTCATAGAAATACAGAAGAACATGCAGCCAAAACTCTCCACAGATAAAACTCCAAACTTTCAAAAAACACCAAGGCTAACATTATTATCATGTCTATTTCAAAGCCACGTTGAAAGGAGTCTAGGGTCATCTCTAAAACAAGAGCACTGGTTCTGATCAGAGATGTCTCGAGACAGTTTTTGACCATACTACATACAGGGGTTTAGCCAGTTATGCGTGATAGAAGGGGGCCAACTATAGAAACCCCACTTTCCAACAGGAAGTTTGAATAAAATCATCCTTACTATACACAAATAGGCAAGGGATAAAAATAAGTTTCACTGTGGTCTTCAAATTAGGGTTATCTTAGTATTTTCGATATGCATCAAGTTTGAACTCAAAGTATTAGAGCCAGTGACAGCCTTCTACAAATGTATTATGTAAACTTGACTTGTGGTATTTGTACTAGAGAAACCATGAAACAATTTAAAGGTCCAGGGAAGGAGATGATAACCTATCCAAATCAACAGGATTATTTCCATTCAAATAAACAGGGCCAGAAAAAAGACACACTGACAGTGACATCATTAGTGGAAACTATTGATTTCAGTCAGTGTGTCATGAATTTAGATTCACACCAGTCACGGGACTGTTCTATTATTCTCTGAAAAGTCAATAGTTTAACTAAGTGAGGTCATCACCAACCCAAAATTGAAGGGCTTACTTGGTCCCTCATTGTGTAGGACTTGACAAAACCACACAATTCTATTTGTATTTCCTGGACCTTTAACATTGCACATTTTAGAGTTTTGTCTTTTAGTAGAGGTCAGATTTCCAGTAGGTTTGTAGAGCGGGTGACATGCCGATGCACCAATATAAAAGTGGCCGCCATTAGCACATATTTTTTATAAGATTTGATTTTTCTTTTGTTGTGCCTGAAGTACATTATTTGAGAATATTTATCCTTGCTAGTGTTTGTCTTTTTTTCACTATAGTTATCCATAATAATTTTTTAAAAATCCAAAACAAACATATTGAACCTGTCGGGAAACAAGATCAAGTTTCAATGACTAAAATTGCCATGGTCACCGATATATCTCAAGATTTAAAATTGATTGATTACATGAGTTATTTGGATTTTGGTATGATATGATAGATTAAAATACATGGCTTGGTAAGAAGAGAGTTAGAGGGTATGTAGGGACAATGGTTTGGAGTTCAAAAGGGGTAAGTATAGGATGATTATGTATGCGATATGGGACATAGGGATGGGGGTTTTGGTATCAATTGTAGAATTAAAAGCGGTATTTTAGATTTTTGGTGTGGACTAATTGATTGAAGCTAGGGATCATGTACCTTGTTTATTTAAAAAGCCACAAGATGGTCTTACATAAGTCCGTGAGGTACTGCATCAATATGTAAAACTATTGATCCCCGGGTTCAGTTATGCATATACACCCTCACCATTCACCCCTCCCACCATGTCTTTTCAAAGACAAGATTATTCTATTAAAGGTTTAATATCAAAAGTCATTTGAGCTCACTTCATCAAACACTGTCAAATGTGAATACGCACCACACACTACATTTCTTGTACATTATGTACTCGGAAAAGTTACCTATAGATTCTTATTGGAAGCATGATAACCCAATGCACGTACATTGAAGGATAAAAAATGTTACAATACCCAAAACGCATTGGCATCATATCCCGCCATGTCTTTTCCTTTTTAACAAACAGTTTGTAAGAAAATATTCACTATAGAAAAATTCTCAGTGTATAGTTATCATTAATATGAGATAAAAGTTCTTTTAATACGCAGAGAAGTATAACTAGCTTTACAAATTACATGCTGTAGAAAACATCTGGGTTCAACAAACTTTTCACGATGTAAACAAACTTGACCTTTAAAATTTCCCAGGGATCATTCGTTTTCTGGCTGCGATGCATGATGATGTAATTGCTGGGACAATCACGTGACGCATGGATAATGACGGTATGCTGCTTGTCAGCATCTCGAATGCATCGCCCCCACAACTGTGAATTCGCCAACTGAAAAGAAAAATGAAAATTTGATCTTGGCATAGTGGTCCAGTCGTTCTTGGAATTATTTGAATAATGAGCGATAGTCAAAATCAGAACGAAGGAGGAATCGTGAGGAGAGCCTTTCCTTCCCCTTTGAGCTCAAGGTCGAATCCCGAATCACCCTGCATCTGCATCGAAATTTTAAAAAATTGACAGACTCCTGATTTTAGGCAACGTCCATGGCCATATGATACAACAGTTCAGATTTCCCAAAATTTCTCCAAAATGGTTGGAAATTATCAAACAAGCAAGCAAGCAATAATTTTATTTGAATCATCATCACCAGCAGTACACGACAAGAAGCAGCAATACAGAGTAAAATTCAATATGTAATGTACAAACAGCAAAAGTATAAAGTGAAGCTGTGTGAAAGTGAAGATCGAGGTCACTGCTAAACGCAGGGCAGTGATGAAGGTGCAGGGCCCCTCTACAATTTATAGAAAATGGGCGGGAGGGAGGGGGAGGGAGGAGGGAGGGAGGGAGGGAGGGAGGGAGGGAGGGGAGGTAGAGGAGGGAGGGGGAGGGAGGGAGGGAGGGAGGGATGGGAGGGGACGGGAGGGAGGGAGGGAGGGAGGAGGGAGGAGGGAGGGAGGGGGAGGGAGGGGGAGGGAGGGAGGAGGGAGGGAGGGAGCTTGCGCGATTCCATTCCCATTGATTTACCACACTGGTAAACCACTATCAGCGATTTATGAAAAAAACAAATAGCACCCATATTTTTTCATCAAAGTCCATTGTTTTGCATTTTTGTATGGAAATGGTTGTAGAAAAGATACTTATCGTGGGGGCTAAGTTAGCAGTGCGTTCCTACGATGTATTTCAAGAAGCTTCAAGAAATGAACCATTTTTTGTAAAATTATGCACAAGTCGGGATCCGACCTTTATTTGTAAGCATAACAGTCGTTAATGGCATCTTCAAGACCAGGCTTAGAAATGCTTTAGTGCCTGTTTTTCACAACGAATAGTAAAGTGTGATCATGACCTAACAAAATGGACATTTGATCTGGGAAAAAATGACTGATCGTGCTTTAATTTCTTAGTATATTTTTTGAATATAAATCGAGTTCCAAATTAAACGCATATCAGGACCAACCAGAAAGAGTCAAAAAATATTATAAATTTGCTATGAAGGGGTTTAGGAGCGAAGTAGTATAAGTCTGCCAGAGTTCTCGTAGTTATTTTGTTCAAGGTTGAAAAGTTGATTTAGAAAACGGAAGAGAAGAGAGAAAAGGAAGAACAGAGCAGTGGTCCAAGATATGAATCTCCATCAATTACGTGTTGCTGAAGTGTCCGTACGGACAGTAAGACCAAAAATCAGATTTTTTCCTGATTAGGTTTGCTTTTGTGAGTACTAAACTTGTGGCGGTATGTTATATACATAACTGTTACAAACATGCACAAATTGATTTTTTGATGATTTTTAGATTTTCTGGTTGAGCAAATCATGATGTGCCTTTAACCCCTTGCTGACTCCATCACATATCGCATAGTGATGAAGCACCGTGCATATGGCAATGATGACGTTAAAAGAGTTGTAACTTAAACCCGTGTGAATATGGGTTCGTCATCCAATGATACGACGTCGTACGAAGTGAACCTCGAATTTGAGGGCACAGTTCTTTTAGCGTATGTCAGACTCGTATATATCGGTTATATTTTGCAACGCGCAAGCTTGACATGAGAATAATATAGTTCTTGAACTGAGTGTATGTAATCAAAACACAATTTGCGCTCTGATTTGCCCTCTGCGTGAGTATCTTATAGCGAAGATATTCACAAACATGGTCTCTCAACAAGAACGATTATTCTTAAACTGAATATTGAATAATTCAACCTTCTGTCTTCAAGTATGTCGTAAAATGTATACCTCCCATGAATATAACGCATATGGCAATTAATGAGCTTTATTGTTTAATATCTGACAACTTGGACAAAGAACTACACAGAGTTGGTATCTTTTCTTGGTTTAAGTAAGGCCTTTGATACCATAAATCACCGTCATTCTTTTGCCCAAACTTAACAACTATCAGAGGCCTTGTTAACAATTGGATCAGAAGTTATTTTTCTGGTAGACGTCAAGTGCAACGCGTCCTCTTCAACAACACCATGTCCAGCTTAGCTCCCATTAATACGTGTGGAGTTCCTCAGGGCTCGATCCTAGGACCATTACTCTTTTTATTATACATTAATGACCTTCCACTCTGTTCTAAAACTCCCAACTTTATTTTATTTGCTGATGATACTAATATTCTCTTTTCACATCATGACCCTAAAACTTTCAGAATTAATCATTAATGATGAACTTAATAAAATTTGCAATTGCTTTAAATTAAATAAATAATTGTTTCTGGATATTAAAAAGACAAATTACATGATATTTAAAATAAACATAGCAATAAACCTAATATCAAAATCGATATTAAATTTGATAATACATCTATCCAACAGGTTGAGACAACTAAATTCCTAGCCTTATTAATTGATTATATTTATCTTGGCGATTCTCACACTCACATATTTCTAAAATTGTCTCCAAATACACTGGCATCATCCGTTAAAGTCCGCCCATTTCTTCTTCAAGATTCCCTTAAAACACTCTGAATTCTCTTGTCCTCTCTCATTTGTCTTATGCTGTTATGATCTGGTGTGATCCCTAACAACACTGAAATCTTGACTCTTTATTTCTTCTTCTTTCTCCTTCATAGACTGTAGCCATGTCTCAGTGGTTTTTGATCACACAATCCGTTTTCTCCCGTCCTGTGTTAACTTTTGAAAATTACTGAGATTTACAAGCTTCAATTGCACTTCATGTATCTGCTCCCCGCATGGGCTTCTCCCTGACCCTGAGGATCTTCTCGATGATGACTTTTTTACATCGATTCTCATTCTCATCAATTATAACACCAACACCAGTATAGGTTCCTTCCTCTGCTACGAATTCTGTCATTGCCAGCAACACTTCTAGATCCGATCCCCAAGGACACTGCTCTGGAATCTTCTTTTCCAAGGACTTAAATCTTCTCCCCACCCCCCCTCAACTTCAAATCCCAGAAATTAAGAAGACATGCATCATCAGTGACCTCAACTATGCTGTATGCTGATAACGTCACTTTGTGTTTTATCCTTCATGATTGTGTGTTATTATTTACCCTCCCTAGTCCGTCTCCTTCTTTCTCTTTTAAGTCCTTCCTCCACATCGCACTTTCTTTCCTGTGTCTTTCTTTCATTCTTCTACTCTATCCTTCCCGTGCTTCTTCCTCCTTTAATCTTTCAACTAATTATGCCCCATCGGTCCTGTATGTCTTTCTTTTATGTGACATGTATCGTGTGATATTAATGTTGTATAAATTGTAGACTTAAGAATGAGGCCCATGTACCTTCACGTTCTGCATTTAGCAGTGAACTCGATCTTCCACATTTACGCTTCACTTGATTTACTTTTATGCAATGATTGATCAATATTGCTGTTTGTACATTACTTTTTCGTGTTGAAATTTGGTAATCTGTATGAATGCCTTGTCGGTACTGCTGTGTGATGACGTTCAACTAAAATTGATGATTGATTGATTGATATAATTTCCAACCATTTTGTAAATTTTGGAATATGAACTGCAATTGAATGCGCGAGGCGTAGCCGGTGTTGCGGGATGACTTCCTAATTCAAGCTTTTTCACATCAGGCCTAAGTATAGTACATAAAGAAGTAAAAAATAAAAGAAACTGTCAGAAGAGGGTCCAATTTGGGTCAATGGTGGTTAGGACAGGCCCCACCTTATGACAGTCTGCGCACCGCCACCCCCCCCTCCCACCCCACCCCCAAAAATATCAAACTGGTAACGCCCCGCATCTTTAAAGTTAAAAAAAACCTAGGACTGTGCTCGAAGCGAGCAGGACTGTTAGCTAGCGACGTTTGACCACATATCTCTGTAGCACTTGTTTCTCAAACGACTCTTGATCTCAAAATGGTTGTCTTCTGATGTGTTCATCGAGCTTAGCCCAAACGGAGGATCTTTGGAGTGGAATTGCTGTTAGTAAAGCAAATGACGGTGTTTTTTTGTTGTGTTGTAACGGAGAAATTTTGATTGAGAATCCATATTAATAAGGTAGTTTTTTTTTTTTTCTTTGATTTCATAAGACCCAAATAGATTTCTGACCGGTATATATGCTACAGAAATACCTTGAAATTAAAACACAAGGCGGATTTTCATTTTCTTTCTCAATATTTAAAACATAGACCGAATTTCATTTCGAGATTTATTGACCATTAGTGGTCGAAAAAAAATGCTTTTTACCATTGGGGATTACGTGCAGTGTCGCAAAAAAAAACGGGGACGCCCCCGTTTGGGAAGGGTCCCCGGTTTCCATAAGAACTTGTGACGGGGTTCCCGAAAGTGGGTATTTGCGAGTGCACACACACACCACACACACACACACAAAACGGCATCCATAGAATGTGATCGAAAAATAGTGCTTTATCAAATCATACATAAATAAACTGCAGGTGAGTGGACGCCCATCACAACGGGCGCAATAATCGAGTGTGATTTCCGTCTACAAAACAATTCATCGTGCTACACACGTAAACCCCCCAGCCATAAAAACCCGCATCTGACAGCATCTGAAAAATCTGGTTTGAACCACAGCGTCTGAACCAACTGTTATGTAGTCCGAAACGACCGAATGTATGGGAAAAAACGCCCATTCAAATTACTTTAATAATACTAATAATAGCAGAGATTTATATAGCGCCTTGATACTATTGGCCTCTAAAGCGCTTTCACAAATGGCTGATCAATTGTGGCCCAACCATACCATAAACCATTTAGCATCACTTTCAAGGGAGCAGCAGATCAGGACTTTCCCTTATCAGCAAACATACATCGAGATTTATAACCATCGCAGCCGGACCAGCTTCCCAAATATCCATGGTAACTCGAGAAACCCAAGCGGTTACTTTCTTGTCCAGGGAAATTACAAGACAGCTGCATCTCAAAGGGCTCGAAACGCAAGCCTATACGGCTATGGATGAGCATACAATGGAAGTCGAGCGCTACTTGATTGAGCATCTTGTCTTTGAGGTAACAACTGAAATTTCCAAATAGGAAATTGCCTCTCCGGGGCAGTTCTCTTCCAGAGTTCAAATTGCCATGAAATTATAACATTGTTGCCAAAATTTTGAATTGGGTGTTCAAAAATTCTTTGGAAAGTGGATACTTTTGGGTTTTTATGGTGCAAACTTATAAAAAGTGGGTAACAGGAAAGGAAAACGATTTAAAAAGGTGGTCATTGGGTAATAGGTAGGACAGCAGAACAAAACAGGGGGGTGAGGGAGTCATTAATGGGTTTATACAAGCCAGGGGAGTCCATCCCGAGGCACATCAACGAGTGAACATTCTGCGTTATAGTGAAGTGCCCCCCCCCCTCCCGGACCCCGGATGGCATGCTACAATAGTCAAATGCGGTATGGTCGAAAGTGCAATGGACATTTATCATCCATTTAGCCTCGTCCCCTTGCAACTGTTGTTAAACAACGCGTTTTGGCAGTGTGTCTACCTGAAAAAGTCTCATTCTATGAAATTGAACCGACGTGTCGGCCAAGTATATTTTTGTATGTGTTCTGGTTACCAAAAATTCGTGTCAAACACGAGCACAAGGCATCAAAATCAAATAAAATTTAGGAAAAAATTAGGCCTAGATTTTGGAGCTTTTTTTGAAAAAAATCCTGAACATTAAACAAAGAGTGCTTTTATGCAAGAGACGTTGATATGCAATATAAGTTGTGTGTCAAAGGGTCCAGGCCCGTAGCCAGGGGAATTTATGTGGGAGGGGGGGGTTGCGGATTGGCAGAAGAAGCGGCCGTTTGCGTACCAACAAACAGTTTTTTCGGCTAGCTGCGCTCGCAGGTTGACCCAAAATTTTTTACCGTCGTCTCCAATTCTGAAGACGGGGGGTGGGGTGGGGGGAGGGGGGCGGGAGGTTGAATGACAGTGTCATAGCCTTGAGAAAACAGTAGAATAACATCACCCATGCGTCATTAATGGATTTAACGCTATACTTAGTCATTCAGTATACATGCACCACAACCCTAATAACAACAAAATTTACGCATGCCATAACTTTAACTTGGCAAAATGGAAATTAACATGACCAAAGGACATTCAACATCATAAAGCGCGACCGTTTTCATTTGGGCTACGGCCCTGCAAGGGTCAGTCGATTGGACGTCTGCGTCCTTGACAACCCCGATACATGATTCCAGAATTATATGATTATGATACATCACTACTTATTCGCTGATGTGTATGCGGCCCTAAGATACGTACAACAGCATATTATTATAACTTTATAGGGATACGTGTAATGCTTTCATGTGTTGGAATACGCTAATTTTGTATGGTGCGTTTTGGTAAACATCAGGAACGCCCCGTTCGTGTAAAAAAAAAAAGAGTTATGAATCCGCCCGGAGCCATAGTCCGGAACTCAATAGACATCGTGAAACTAATGTTGTGAGAATTAAGAGTCAACTGAACGAGTGTCTATCTTCAACGTGTAGGCGGACTATGATTTGGAGGGACCATATCTCGGCCACACCGGCACAAGACGTGGGCGCAACGCGAGACTTGACTGGAGGCCAATATCGAATTTTACGGGTATCGGCCTACCTTAATTATAGAAATAATTGTATTTCAGGGATTCTGTGTTGGGAATAACGATGCCCGCTTTATATATTTTTTCCGTCTTACATGCATGCGCACCCAATGTAAAATCTACAATTTCACAGTGAAAATCTACAATTTTACAGAGAAAATCTACCAAGTTTCCCGAGAAAATCTACAAGTTTGTGGTGCAAATCATACCCCAATTTATACATTTCCACGTGAAAACTTATTACAGTGATTTTGCAATTATTTCCTGTGCATTGTAACCTTATTGGCGCTGTTACCGTAATTAACACAGTGGAAATTAGCTATTGCCCTCGCCCCTTCCCCCGATATCACTCCTATGCCTATGTGGTAGGGGGTAGCCGCACTTATTAAAGATTAATGTAGTTGAGCACCTTTTTTGACAAATGGTAGGTTTGCCAACGGAGGGGAAAAAGGGGGGGGGAAAGGCAGGGCCCTTTTGGCGTCAGGAAGGGAATCTCAATTGTTCCTTGAGAAAAGTTTCCATGCATTATTTGTTAACATCAAAACTTCGTCAATAGTCATTTAAATTTAAGATATGGTATTGAACTTCGTCTTTGGTCATCTTATTCGTCCAAAGGTACTGTGAGGCTATTTCGTCCGAACAGCTATGGATTTTGTTTTATTCCGAAATCAGTTTCGTCTCAGTTTGGTCAAACTTTGATAAAAAAAAAATCGCCATCAGTGTTCTTCTGGTGAAGGCCCTATCATTTGGTTGTCTTAAAGGGGGATGACCCGATTTAAGTATATAAAATGTTCGTCTTGATAGAATGGCCTTCTGGGGTGGGGACGAGGCTATTAGCGATCGGACCATACCTTTAAAGGGACATAATGGCATGAAAAAAAATTGACATAATGAAAATAATAATTTGAACGTACTGGAACACCTATAGAACACACCGACATGTTCTGAACGCGTCATATGTTCTTCACTTTTTGCAGTGATACTGAGTGTAGTAAAGTTCTCGATTCAACTTTGCACATTTTAACAGGGTGGAAGTGGTAATCCTCAAACTAGTCGCGAAAACAAATACGTGACATATCGCATTCTTCATATTGTAGAATGGTAGGCCTAAGTGTCATTTGTATCAGGCAGAATTACATATTATTACATGCATTTCATTTTAGTAGATTTATCCTTGACTCTAGAGATGGCCAAACCTATATTTGCGTTTGCATTGTTAACATTTACAAACTTCTTTTTAGTTTTTACTAAAAATCATTGAAATACGCGATTTTATTGTCATGCGGGGAATCATAAAACCAAAATCCTTACCAAAAGTAACAAGGCGAACTCGTATATTTACGCGATGCGTAAAATATGTCCCCGCCGAATGTCGCGATCACTAAGAAGTGACAAATTAAACTACACCAGACCACCCCCTTAAGGGTAGTGTCAACCCTAGTGCTTTTGTTTTCACACGAATTTCGGATTTTTGCACCATTTTAAACACCAACCTGTGTTCTATCGTTACCAACAAAGGTTATCCACTGCAGACAATCCTGAGCTGTATTTTTTGCCGATTTAAAACAACAGTTTGACCATTTAAAGTCACAAAAACCGCATGGTCTTAACGGCGGGAATTTAAGCACATTTTACGCGGTCAGTCGCAAGGCGCAGCATCGCGTCGCGCGGTGAATTTTTACTGCGCGTAAATGAGGTGCGCGTGTTTTTTAATGTACTGTTGCGCGAACGCATCTTGGAAGAACGAAAAATAATATTGAAAAGTAACACAAAGCGCTTAATTTAGACCAGATGAAATTTCAATTTTTCTGATTTCTGGATGTTAGAGACAAGGATGTTGATTTAATAGTGCATAAAGATTTGTATTTCATCCTGCACACCATAGCAATTTTGAGTCCAAAAGGTAAAGTAATTTGAGAAAGAGACAGCGTGATGAACGTGAAAAGTCCCTTTTACTAAAACGGGATTTTCTCAGTTCAATTTTCGCAAAATTTGGCAAATTTCAGACAAGATAAACTCCCAAAAAAATTACCGAGTAAAGATACGGTTTAAATTCCTACTAGTACGTCAGCCACTTTGAAAAGGGCTATAGTTTTCGAGTTATGGTAGGTGGTCGAGTGGAAAAATGCAATGGTACCAGGTGTTAGGACATATGTGTGGATCATCACCTGGGTGGATGTTAGAAAAGAAGTGGTTGCATTTTTTTTATGGCACAAAACGGTCAAAATGACCCAAATAAGGGTAAAGAATGTGATTGTATTTATTCATCGTATTTTGAAATGTAACAGGTCATTTGCCCCCACTATATAGCCTGTAGATGGAAGAATGGAATGTTGGAATCTGGGTTACTTGTCCTGACCCCAGAAAGGGCAAAAACGGGGCAAATTGACCCAAATTAGGTAAAAATCATAGAATGGTGATTTATGTATTTGACTTCAGATTGAAATGTACTATTTAAATTCCCCCACTATATAGCTGTGGAGTCAAGAAGAATTGAATGTTGAATCTTGCGACCAAAAAAGGGGTAAAAATGACAAATATGGTAAAAGCTAAAATGTTGATGTATTTATTCAATCTTAATTGTAAAATCTAACGTATATAGTTTATTTGCCCATGCTGTAGATTGAAGAATTTGGAATTGATGTCAACCCCAGAAATGGCCAAAAGGTTAAAAAAAATGACTTCTTAAAATGGGTAAAGTTAACAACAAGGAGGGGAACTGTAGTTGATATGCATTATGTTTCAATATTAGGAAGGCTTTCAATAATCAATGTCAATAAAAACATTATTCACTTTTATCAGTAGTGACATCCAAAATTGAAAAATTTGGATAATAATGGTTCAAATTACACCTATTTTGGTCAAATATATTACCAATGAATGCATGGTTTACAGATCTGCAGGCCTGGCTCTGTTAAAATTGGTAAAATGCACAATATCCGGCTTGTGGGAGGCGCGGGGGGTGGTTGGGGGCCTTGACGCTCCCATTCCAAAAGTCCCATAACCCTAAAAGGCAAAAAATAGACTTTGCGAGCGCAAAATGTAGGTAAAAAGTCCACTTATGCAGATTAGCCACCTTTGTAATTTTGGGGGACCAAAATTTGCCCTTTGTATTTTTTGGGAAGTCCCTTTTGAAAAAATTGCCCCTCTCTAATTCTTTTATGAATTCGCAAGTGAAAAGGATCAAAATGGTCAACCCAAATTGTCAAAATTTAACCAATATGCCACAATTTCAGTTTTTCCTGAAACTAGGTAAAAACAATCCAGTAGGAGAGAGCAGTTAGTCGTACAGAATGAAAGATATCCTACAAATGTTGAAATCTAATCTTTTGGTTTATTTCTGCCAGAAAATGATCACAAATGTTTTTTACTATTATATTCATTATGAATCTGAAAGTCTGTTGTCTCCAAAGTAACTAAGATTGCCTTCTAAAGGCCTGTGTGGAAAACATCTTACGGTATGGTGCAGAAACACATTGACGAAGCAGAAGGGGGAGCTGCAGGACGTTTTAAGTGGCACTTTACCGGCAACTCACATTGCCAGTTGAAAAAGTTGTTCTCCTGAAACAAAAATTTGGCCACCATTTCTGTCTAAATTATCCGAACTCCAAAATAGCTTTAAAACCGCATAAACCTGTTGATGAACTCTCATCCATAACTCAGCAAAAACAAGACTCTTTAAAAAACAACTATCTATGAATTGAAGCATAACCCATCATCAAACTAACTAGAAAACACAATTCATCAACTCATCCATACTAGCAAAAATATCGCCAAAAACAACTCGTCGATGAATGCCCTCAATAACTCACCAAAAGTACTATATATATGTTCATCGATGAACTCCAGCCATAACTCACCGGTTGACGGGGAGGGGTGGGGAGGGGAGGAGGGGTTGGGGAGGGGAGGGAGGGGTGGGAGGGGAGGTGAGGGGGAGGGGAGGGGTTGGGGAGGGCGTGTTTAAAAGTCCAAGGAAATTGCAAATAGGAAATTGATTGTGTGTTTGTGCCAAAGTCTACAAGGAGGGATAGAAAGCATTCATATTTGGGTGGGTGATGACATCATAGTGAAACTACTGATTTCCGAGAGTAATAGAAATTCCAGTGACTGGGCGTGAATCTTATTCATGGAAACTGACTGAAATCAATAGTTTCACTAATGATATCACTGGTAGTGTATTCTTTTTTAAGGGCAGGTTCTATTGGAATGGAATGTCCCGTAAGATTTGGAGTATGTGTAGGCCTATCATCTCATTTCCTGGGACCTTTAAAATTAACACCCCAATTTTTGCAGTGTGGGTAAACAGAGTGAATTTATAATAAAATGACTCCGGGGTTATTTTATCAGTCAGACGACGACGGAACTAGCGTTTAATGGCGTTAAGAAAATGCATGTCTGAGTTTGATTCCGCCAAGGCACACCTTTGTACCTGTCCCTGACCTTTGTGATGATTATGAGTCTATGAGCTAATGTTCATCTGTTTTGGGGTAGTTATTTTCAGTGGCGTAATCAGTACTTTTGCAAGGGGGGGGGGCAAGAAGGGGGCCGAGGCTTTTCTGAGGGGCAAATTTGGGGTCCTTCTCCAGAGACAACGGTACAAATGGTCAGTTACTTGGGAGCCTGTGGCGGGGGGGGTTCGCCTTCTGAGCATATTTTGGAAAATGTGCGCGCCAGTGCCGCTTTTGAGAAGTTATTACCAAAGTGCACCTCTAGCATCAATCTTTACTATCAAACTCTTAGGCATTCAGTATAGAACACAATCGTGCAGTACTGCTGTAATCAAAAAACTATATCATTGGTAAATTTGACCGTTCCATTTCACTCGGCTTCGCCTCGTGAATTGGAACAGTAAAAATTGGACCTCATATTGTTTTGTTAAAAACTATTTACGCTCATAAATAGGAAGCAGATATTTGTACTAAAAATTACAAACCAGTTCTCTTGGCTCATGCATTCAATTCAGAAATGCAATCTGGCGCTCGATGCTGGCACTGCGGGGGGT
Organism: Ophioderma brevispina; assembly: GCA_023653785.1. Taxonomy (NCBI): domain Eukaryota; kingdom Metazoa; phylum Echinodermata; class Ophiuroidea; order Amphilepidida; family Ophiodermatidae; genus Ophioderma; species Ophioderma brevispina. The sequence continues at coordinate 28,088 of JAMKCH010068981.1, forward strand.
AGCGGGGGGGGTAGAGGGGGGTGGGGGGGTGGGGTGGGGGGTGGGGGGGGGGGGGGTGTGTGGGGGTAGGGGGTCTGCATTAAATTGGCAGTGCACGGGGGTGATCATAACATTTGGAATCTGATTTTTTTCCCCGGGTGTTTCCACTTTTTCAGCGTCATGAAAAGAGCGCAAAATGTCGTTACTTTATTGAATTTTATATGTCCGTCGCAACACTATCCATACTGCACCGGATACTAAATATTGACCTAAATAATTATAATGCGGTATAAATTATAATTGCATTTTGAAGATTGTTCCCCTCAAATTTTAAAATGTAAATCATTGCCTTTTTTTCTATCTCAAAAAGTACACTTGATCACTTTTCTTTTAATTAATTTACAATAAAATTTTAATTTGTTGTTTTCTTTTTGGGTTTTTAATTAAAAAGGATAAACACTTCCAAATATTATTTTGGTGCTCAACTGGCAAAAATATCTCGCATGTCCAATTTGCAGATTGCGTGCAAAGACCAGGCCTTGTCTGCTGAACCATGTGCAAATGCTAATCAGGCAGGGCCAACGCATGGTTTTGTTTATGTTTTGATCAGTAAAAACGGGATAGTATGGGCGTGGTGCCTGTACCCACGTGTGTCACATATGGACATTCACCTCAAGAAACAGACTTTGTGGTTGGTTAGCTAAAAATAGCTCACGTAACCTGGGTACTGATAGCCAATCAACGATTGGCTTATATCCACGTGACAGATTTGTTTGCATTTTGACCTCGCATCAATGTGTCGTTGCGCGTAGAGCCAAAACAAAACTGGAATTACGATCACACGTACACTGGACAAGAGCAAACCCAAGCAAAATTAACCGAATTTTCTTCCATTTCCTAGCTTCCAATCTAGGAATCAGTATTCTCGATCGGCATGGCGGCCGTATCAATGATGAACATAACTCAACTGCTACAAGCTGCAGAATTTTTGGAGAGGCGAGAGCGTGGTAAGTGTGAAATTTTAGGAATTTTAGATCACAAGTTGATTTCACACCGTGTATATTTTGTTCGAGGCCTGATTTTGACAGCTGCAGTCACGTGTGTTTTTACTTTGAAAAATGGATTTCGCTATATGGAATTTTATTTTCATTTTGCTCAGAACATGGATATGCGTCCACTCTTCCTTACAACCACGATTCTTCGAAGAGGAAGACAAAAGTGAAAAGACTCCATGCAAATAGGTGAGACGAAATGATTGCTATTTAATTTACAAGTTCAAGTACTCATGACGGTAGTCCAGTCAAAGAACAGCTGACCGAAAAAAGAAAGAACCCCATATCGCTAGCACTCACTCACAATACGAGTTGTTTCAGCAGTATTTTGGAAGATAAATAATTATGAAAAAAAGTTCATTTGCCAATAATGTTGATTTCATGTTTAACAATTCGTAGAAGAAATGGCTGTAATTCCAATGAAAGTCGGTGCATACACCCGCACGTACAATAACAACATTGCATTGGATACATCGACAGGCACATCAGCTATGCATATTTGTATGTGATTGAGATCACGAGATGCTCTGTTCGGCTAAAGCCTAGCGGAAGTTTAAAACTATCATCAAATTGTTTTATTGTGTTGTACTTTGAGGAAAAATTGTAGAAATTGTCCCGTATCCAATCGAAATAGTGGCCTTGCTTGTACAGTGTGTTGGAATTTCCTGATTCTGTGACCCCGAAAACAGCAAGTCCTCGCATGCAGCACATGACTCACTGTCGTCATGTTTATTATCCGGGTGTTGTTTACGTCAGTCAGTGGCCATATTTCTAAATGCTTTTCCGCACGATTTCCGATGACAACACAAGATTCTTCTCTTCTGTCCGTTTCTGGTAATTTTTGAGCCTTACTTGGGCTATTAATTATTAAAAAATAATCCCATAATCAGAAGTGCATGAAAGCAATGGTTTATGTTGGCCCATCGCTCTCATCGACAAGGTGTCAAGGAAGGGCGAGCGCAAAACCCGAACGCAAACTTTTCTGACTTAATTCAATTTTCATATTGAAATAAGAGGAATTTAAAATGAGCTGAGTATTGTTTATTCACTTTTCATGATGTATTCAAGTTCATGTCAGGTAAAAAGCTCCCGTTTTGAAATAACAAAGATGAAATTGGCGCGAGTTAAACCACTTGTCTTTGTACAGAATACCATACTTGCTTGCCAACGTGGCTGACCGGTTTTTATACGCTCAGCTGACCGGCGATCAGCTGGGCACTCGCCTACGGCTTATAAACAAACTACACACAAAATCCTAAACAGACCCTCCCTTTTGTTGTTCACCAAAGCCAAGGGAGGACCTAATTTTATTTTGCTTATATTTCTCTTTTGCAGTCCTCTCTCTCACACCGAACTCGAGAAGAATAGTTGAGTTGGGAATTAAACACTGGTTTCACATGTTACATCTGGTTTCCCCTATTCCCCCACAAAAAAAAAAAAAAAAAATCCCCAATTAGACTAAACCCTGAAACTAATTATCATGCATCATAAACCATATCAGTTATTTGTTCCCATCCAATTCGTAAGGGTATGAATATTGATTTACAGACTTTAATGTACAGTTTTGATTAAATGAGGGTATTGTGTTGGGTGTGATCCAGGTAATAACTGAAAATGACATGTTGCTTTTTGTTTATTTTTTCAAAGCAAGCCGATCATATGATTCTGTTGTTGTTTTTTTGTGGGCCGCAAGCTATACTGGCAGGACCACTTAGGCATCCTTTGTGCGTGTGTGTGTGTGTGGATTGTGTGGCAAAAATTGTTAAGTTTTTTTTAAAATTGACCTCAAGTGAAAAGTCACTTCAATTGGAACTACAAACTTCTGTCATAGGTTGCACAATGGATCCCTCATATGTTTATGAGGTCAAGGGTCATGATGAAAGGTCAAAGGTGCATGTGAGGTCAAGTTGAAATTGGGCTAACAATGTAAATTGATCTAAATTGAAAACTTTAAGTTCAATTGGAACCCAACTTTGTTCATATTGCACCATGCATCCCCATATGTTTTGATGATATCAAAGGTCACGTGCCAGGCTCAAAGGTCATGGCGGCTCACAGCTTATATCTTTGAATATATTGAGCGGGAAGCCGAGAACTCGAATTTAGTTTGGTTTTGTTTTTTGTTTTGTTTCATTGCATTAAGGGCGTTATCAGTGATATGTCGTCATCAGAAAGATTAAAAACAATCTTAAATATCACATTTTTGCATGTTGTAATAAGTTACATATCCACCAGTACAAGTGTAAACTGAAAGCAACTTCAGGACAAAATTGGAATTTTGTCAATAGTTCTCCATACCGACACGTTACTACAACATCATGCATGTAATTGAATGGACATTCCATATCTTTGAGCACTGAGGTTTTCCTTATTTTTCTGCAATCAACGTTCAGTTGGAAAAGGAAACTTAAAAGAGAATTGTATCCTACAAATTCTAAATATTTTGCTTTTGGTTGAACACTGATAGAGAGAAGATATCAGTAGCCTCCCACAATGCAATTCTTCCAATGGAGGTTTTTGTACAGGTACTGATGTTAATCATGTTAGTTTGTGAAACATAGCTAAATTATAACATTATTGAATCACAACTTGCATTGTACATGATTACCTGTACAAGAATTCCCACTGGAAGCAATCAATGGTGGAAGCTACTGATATCTTCTCTTCACTGATAGTGTCCGTAAGTGTTTGGTCTATTTCAGATAGGATTCAGCAAGTGATTTTGCCGAATTTAATAATATCATATGGAGAAAACCAGCATCCATGTGCACTTGGGTAGGCCTATCAATAATTACCTCTCTGGTTTCCATTCCACTGGGGAATATATCAGAATGACATTTCTATTCACCTTGGCATGATAGTACCAAACCGCCGGTACTCATTATTATACAGCAATTTATGAAAGGCCTAGATTATGTCATGTACTTGATCAATACATTTTATCTGAATGATAGGCCATGTGCAATGGCCTGATCAAACCTTTATCAAACCGAAAAATCCCTGCTTGTGAAGACTTGTTTTTTCCACTCGCATGTATTATATGCAAATCAAATCCACCAAGAGGGCATGTATCAGGGTTAACTGTCAAGCATGGCCTATTGATGATCTCTCAACACTCTTTGTATTTGTTTACCTGGAGTCCTGGCGCTCTGCCAAAACAGTTGGCCATTTACTACCAAGATAGAGTAACAGGTCCACACATGACTCGCTTCTATAAATAGCAGTGGGGAAAGATTGACTAAAAGCAAATTCAAAGCTTAAAGAAATAATGGCAAAATTGCCCAATCTTGTTCAACAATAATAATAGTATAAAGTTGGAAGGTATTGCTTCATGGACATGGAAGGTATTTCTATGCAGTGTGCGAATTAAGTAAAGAAAAAAATCTGGTTATCCGACGGATACCCATGTCATGAAATCAGGTTGTCTGCCAAAGTTCTTGGTTGTCAGGCTTCCAAAAAAAATAACAAATTTTCATTCAATGTGCAATTCTATGAAGGTAAAGAGGTTGTCTGGGGGATGACCATGTTTCAAAAACTAGTTGTCCGCCAGATTTTCTAGTCTGGAAGCCTGGATTACCACTTATTTGTTTACCCTTTTTCTCTAGCATACTTTATGCATTTGGTGTGTGCACATTGAATGGTGTAACTTATAAGTTTTTTTCATTAGCAGTAGGCCTATGCTGGTACTGCCAGCAAACTCAGTTGAATCCTTCATAAATTTGTGTTCTTAATGGTATGATCAGTTAGAAGCTGGTATCACAAACATGATGTATACCAATTACCGGGGTATACCTTTCCCCTGGGCCTTTTTTATGCTGATAATCCCAGCTATAATAATTAAAAGGAATATGATTTCATTTTGCATTGGTTTCAATTGTTTAAGTGTCCATATTGTTAATGAAATTTATGTACTGACCAGAAACCCTTTTCTTATGTATTTCTTTGTTTTTGATTAAACTGAAGACTATAATTATTGATCCTCTCATTTGCATAGGCAGTCACAGCAATGTGTCCATGTTACATGATAGTGAATGTTTTGAGTTCTGCATTTGGATAAAACAAAATTCAAGGGTCATTTTGAAAACCAAATGTCCTTGGTTTTCTGGATTAGGAATTAGGATAAGGATTTGGAACTAGGAATACTTAAAACTTCTAGTTGGATCCACATGGAGTGATATCTTGTAGCTTTTTATCAATGTCAAAATAGGCCCAATCCTCTTTCATTTGCATTAAGAACCAGATTATATTTTTTGCTACTGAAAAAAGAAAAAAGTTCACTGAGGCAAATTATCTGAATAACGTATGTGACCAAATCAGTGACCCATATTATGGCTTTATGTATAAAACACCATTCTGTTACACTAAATTCAAGACCATGCTCAATTTCCATTTCCCCTTTCAACATAACCATTAATTAATGTTGCAAAATGAATGTGTGAAAACATTTGGTGAAAGTTACCAAATAGAATGACACTTATAGAACATTCAGCACTCAGTATTTCAATTTCATAGTAATTAAAGGTCAATGTTTTAGAAGCACGTGCGCAATATATGTTCAATATTACCTCCACCTAGGGGTTCTTCCACCTGATTTCAATTTCTCAATGGGTCATCCATGTTAAGAGTCAATGCAGGCGGCAATTGAAGGGGATGCTTGCATTATAAACCACTATGCCAAGTTGACTGGAAAATATTGGGAAACCGAACCTGGCATGTGTACAAATTTGTTATAAGAGCACACGGCTGTGTTTCATTGCAGATTGAGCCTTGGTTGTATAGACAAGGGCTCTTGGTATTGTGTTTGAAGTGACGGTATTACAAGGGCTGGATGGCATACTCTGTTTTTATAAAAGCCACATCTGGGTTAACTCAAGTTGAATTAATTAGACTCTCCTTTTAATTATTACGATCATGTGAATTGGTGTTAGGTTATATTGTTTGTCTCTATAATAAGGGTTACAGACCTACAAAGATATGGCGGGAGAGTATAATAGCATGTGCTGGTTTTTACCAGCAGATCAGCTGCCTTCAATACCTTTACAGCTGTTATAGGCTTGCAATAAAGGTACTACAGAAATAGGTACACTGTTCTTCATGGGCTCTACACTACAGCAGACTATGTTAGTTTAAATATTATGTGATTAAAGGGCATGTCATGATTCATATCATCATATCATGCCAGTAGATCCTCATCATGCCAGTAGAATAAATGCATATACCTAAGTGCTGGTGCTGAAACGAAATGGCGGTGTAAATACAAATGCAAACAAAGACAGCAACGCAAAACGCAAATTGTGACTGCTGCGTGTACATGTCTTAATTCTGTGATTTCCCACTCCCATGACGAGGTGAAACAGAGCATAGTACTTGAAACTGGGTATAGGGGATTCTTTTTGTGGGGTTTTCAATATTAAATGGGAAGACCTGATGATGTTTTCATCCTAGCAGGATCTTCATCCCAGAGGAACTGGCAAAAACACAGATATTGCATATTTTGTTAATAAGTGTGGCTTGAATTTATAAAGCCTGTCAAAATATTTAGATATTTTGTAGTCATAGAGTAGTGTTTGGTTAGTTGAAACTGAATAGAGAACATGAGTACTAAAGTGTTCATTAGAGTCAAAAGTATTTAAACTTATTAACCTTATTGATGCACACTTAGGACGGGCCTTTAAAAAGCAGTCAGGAGTAATACCAAGGCATCTGGTAACCCAGAACCCCACATTTCTATACCATCACAATGCAGAAACATTTATGTTTGGTTTTAAGGTCAATGTGGTCAAGGGCAACTTGTCAAGCTTGGAATGTCATCACAATGGGGGTGCAGGGCTTTCTACATCATGTCCCCATGTGCTGGCTGGCTGGCTGGCTGCATGGACACAAACATGTAGGCCTATGTAGGTGATGTGAGTTGAGCTCCCCTTTTCCCTTGAAGTTTGTGTTACATGAAAGAGAATGGCAGACTTTATCATTGATTGTATTTATCAGGACTATTGTCTCAGTGACACCTGCCTTGCTGTAGGGTTTCCGATTTCTTGTGTCTGGATGCCAGATGTCTTGTTGAGCATGTTGAGCAAAAATAATAATAGCAGAGATTTATATAGCGCCTTATGCTATTGGCCTATAAGCGCTTTCACAAATGGTCGCTGATCACTGTGGCCCAACCATACCATAAACCATTTAGCATCATTTCAAGGGATGCAGCAGATCGGGATCAGCGCTTTTCCCTTATCAGCAAACATACTCGAGATAACCTCCGCAGCCGGGGATCAGCTTCCTCTCCCAACTAGTCGCATGGGTAACTCGGGACAACCAAGCTTTAAAATTTCTGTCCATGTAAATACAAGATAAAGCGGAATCTCACAGGTCTCGAACGCACGCCTATTAATACGCATGGATTGATCATACACTGGAGTCGAGCGCTTACCTGATTGAGCTATCATTGTCCCATCCTATTCACAATAGGATTAGGATACACCTTTTAACCCGAAAAAAGAAGAGGTATTATAACCCTAACACCACTTAGAGAAAGATGACATGCAAATTTGTTTGTGTGGAGACTCGCTCCCTAACCCTAAACATGGCATCACTCTCGTCTCTAGCCTATCTCCCGGGAGAAGGGGTAAAGGGATGGTCGGTGAAGAAGGTTGGACTCTTTGTATGAACATTGAACCACACTGGGCCCTATTGGCGGCCCCAGTCTCATGACCAAGGATGGCAAGCCATGAGGGTGTTGCTGCTGGCCCTGCCATTGATTTGTGCCTACATGTGTTCGTGTATGATGACGTCATCGCATGATTTGGGACTGGTTGCATTTTCTAGCCTCAGCTTGATGATCTTTGCTGAGTTTTAGGCGTGTTCAGGGTGTGTAGAGAATGATTAACTCAAGTTGGAAGTAAGTAATCATTAAGTTCTGTCACACGTAGCTTGCCCATGAAGGATTGGGTAGAGCCCTTTAAGGGCCATGAACACTTGTGGGAAAGCAGTTACCCTATTTTTATGAAGGAATTGAAACTTGCGACTTGTTTTGGCTCATGCCCCATATACTGGCGTATGTTTACAAAGTGTTTAGGCATTTAACCAACTTCATCATTTCCTGAGTACTAAATTTGGTTGAAATTAAAGAGATGTCATCTTACTTTCTAATTACTTTATATTTTCCAGACATGATGCCATATCATTTTTCATTTGAATTATGAGCTGGTAACCAGCAATGTTTTACCCATCAAAAAATCTGACAAACTCACTTCTTTGAACAAAGTCCACAAATGGTGACTTTCTCATGCCGGCCGGGCCAACTTGCTAATGGCACACGCACACCTTGGCTCTGATGACAGGTTGTTGTTGGCATGTTTTGGCTAAGCACTTGCGACCTTTGCCCAAGGGACTGATCTATTACAACCTATTCCCTTTTACAAATACTGATTCATCAGGGTTTCTGTTGACCCGTTGTTGACAGTCAGAACAGGCCCAAAATTAAGTCTGTTTTACAGGGTTGGGTTAATTAAATCTATCCAGGGGTGCTGGATATGGTTGAGTGGAGCCTCAGTGACCCCTTAACGTCATTCTTGGCTAGAGGGTTTGGTTTCGTCATTACAATTACTTAAGTACATGCATGTGGGCCGATGTGTGCTCAAAATGTTTACCCTTTCGGCTCTTGTCTGATTGTGTTGCATTTTGAGTCCTGAATTAGCCGCCCGCAACCGCAATATCATATTGCTTTGTAATGTCTATAATAGATTTGATAATGGAATTGTCTAGGTACAATGTGTCTAGGCTTCCATATTGTTATTCGGATGATTAAATACATGAGCCCACACATGGCGGCATACATTGTAAATATGCACTGTCAGGAAAGTGGGAAATTCCAAATCTATTCTTAATAAACAAATGTTTTTTCATTGCATAAACCACACCCACACATCTGCCACATAATGTTTTACAAATGATTACATTTTAGATCAGCCAATGTAGAAGTAAATAAATTGCTTGCAAAAATGTAAGTAAGCCATATTATTAAATTATTATCATTTACTCGAGTATAAACCATAGCCTGTATATATTACCATATACATCCTACTGTGCATAATTAACTATGTACTACCCATCAAATTTTAGGCCAACATTTCAGAATTCAGAATTTGTTGTGTACCATATTTCATTTTTATAGCAATTCAGAAATTGATAAAAATACTCATTTCTAAAGCAGTGATGTTATATTTTTATCAGATGCATAAGAAATTTAAGGGGGAATGCACCCATCAAAAATGACTCACTTAAAGATGTATTTTGTGATCCTAGAACCTCATTTGGTTGTTTATGGTTCACTAAATATACACAAGAAAAGGATATTTCCAAAATTTCAGTTGATCATTCTGACAGTGCATTTTGGTGTTATTTGAGCAAGTGTTTGTATCATGGTGTCCCATAGCCCACTGTATTGTAATTTATGTCCGTTTATGGACAGAAAATACAAAATTACGAAATTCTTCCAGGCTAGATCGAATTTGCATGTGAGATTATAGGCACCTATATTACACTTAGGCCAATGGTTCAGATGATATAAAAATCTCAACTTGTGAGTCTGGGGATGATGCTGTGGATCATGAAATGCCACTTTAAGCACTCTGTGCACTTATTAGGAAGAATACATTAAAAAAATATAAAGCTCATTAAAGAAACTATGTGCCAATTGGTTAAGTTGACCACAGTGGGGCTCTAATTCACGATTAATGGTCTAATGATCACGAGTTCTGCACTTTTCCACTGGATGCTCTCAAAAAGTGGTATATGGATCCTACTTCCAGACTGATCAATATTATTTAAACTAAAAGCAACAAATCAAATGCTGTTGCAGCATTTGCATATAAGAGTAAAAGTAGTAAATCCCTGGACTGGAACATGACACAAAAGTAGGAACTTGTTGTAGTGGGGGGTGTGTCTATATCATGTGAGCGTCGGTAGTGTATTGTTGCATAGGAAAGGGTCAAGAGGCCATTGTTTCATAAAAACAATAGAAATGGTGTCATTAAACAAAAAATTTTTTTGGTTTAGTTGCACACCTTCATCTCATGGGTCACATTGTGAATCCATAAGAGATTTCATACAAGAATTCATAAATGAAACAAGTCAATCCAATTCCAACATCTTTCATTTCCTGGTCTTGGAATCTTTGTCATTGACTTGTGAGTATGACCCCCCCAAAGGGAAAAATATTTTATGTGAGATTTTAGCAATGTATAGATTATGGTAAGTGGTCTTACAACAAGGTGGATCTCTAGGGATTTGTGGAAGTAATCCACAGTCATATCATTTACTACTGTCTATATGGTCAAATAGTTGGAAGGATGGGATGATGATGTAGCCTTTGGATTCCCTCACTAAACAAATATTGAAAGCAATTAGGCCATGCTTGACCAAGTGAAATAAAAGGTTTGGTTAGACTTAAGGAAAGATGGCATGTGAGTTGTATTGTGTGAGCTCTCCCTAACCCTAACACTCATCTCGCCTCTAGCCTATCTCCCGTCTCCCTGGAGAAAGAGAAAGGGTAAAGAGATGAACGCTAAGAAGATGCACATCTTGGGTGGGAGTCAAACCAGGAGCCCAACATGAGCCCAGTCTCGTGCCATATGTGTGTTCTTATGATGACGTCATCACATTATTTGAGACTTAGTGCATTTTCTAGCCTCAGTGGCGTGGTATTTTGGTGTGTTAGGGTTATATGCACCCACACCTGAAAAAAGCAGAGGTATCCTAAAGTAGTGGTCTGACTAATCAACTACTTCTGTTCTTTCAACCAAATTTGATCAAAAATTGGATTGAGCCCATTTCCAAATTCACAGAACTGTAAAGAAAAATGCAACACATTTACGAAATACATGCAGTTGTCCAAATTTTACTCATACATGTACCAGTGTTACCAATTGAAGGCTTATATAAATGGGTCCAGTCATCATCACACATTTGAGAGAAAGACATGCAGTGGGAAAGTTGTGGTCAACTGCAAGGGTTTTTGCAGTAATTTCACAACTGCAAATTTTAAAGCTTATAAAATATTTCACAACTACAAAGGAATTAATGTGTAGCTGTTTTAAAAACAAACGCTAATAACTGTTAAACAACTTTATAATCATGAACAATTGGCTAGATCCTGCTACATCTTCCTCTCAGTGCTTCCATATTTGCTGCATGTCTGTCACCAGGCATGTCACTTATTCCTGTCAATTCTACCCATCTAATTTGCCTTCTTCCTCTCTTTGTCTGTTCCCATTGCCCCTTCCCCTCATCCTTTTTACAAGCACAAATTAAACAATGCGAAAAGTAAGCCTAGTTCTCACAGTGTAGGGTTTGGATCCAGTCTAACTCTTAAAGGGTCAGTAGAATTGATCTGATTGGCAGTGACTGTATTTCTTTTTTGGCATCACAATTGCTAGAGCTGCGTCAGTTGTGTAGTATATGGTATAGCTTGCGCAGGGCATGAATTGTAGAACACAAGATTGCATGACCGGAAGGGTGCTCTAGGCAGGGGGAGGCAGATGCCAGTGATGGCTAGCTGCAATGGATGAGTGTGCATGTACATGCACACAATGATGCGCTGAACTTGGCTCGCAGTATTTTGATTGATGGCTTTGTGTATTGATGGTTTTTTTTTATGGTGTATCTCACTTAACAGATTCAATTGATTGTACCTAATGCCAGTTTAGTTGAACTTTTGATTACTATGCTTGCCAAATTAAGTAGTGCCTGTAATGAGGTTCTTCAAGTTACACCGATCCAGCCGGCTGTAACAACTGAAGCTGTTTTGCATGATAACTCTGTATCCATGGATCCCAGGATTGTAGATTTTACTGTCAATGCCCCAACGGTTGCCCCTAATGCTAACAAGATAATACATTTCAGAAATTGATCTTCTTTGGCATATGCTTCTTTCCACAGTGCTTGCTAACTTGCATAATTGCATGCACCCTGCTCTCGTCTGCAAGCTAAATTGAAACCGATACAGTAGCGGTACCATGCATTCGAGCACATGTGTGTAAATTGATCCGATGGCTCCTGCCATCACATGACAGCTGGGGGTGTATAGTGTTGAGCATGAGGCTCATTAACCCTGGCCAATTAGCGCCAACGAGGTTCGATTTAGAAGTAATGCTTAGTTGGGCATACCGACCTTGGTCGGGACTATTGGTCTTATGATGGAGTTTCAATGTGAGCGTATGCATTAATCTGTAGTCAGCAAATGTGGAGTTTATCTTAAAAAACATAAAAGAAGAATTTTCATAAATGAAAACATTCTGACAGGAGTCATTTGGGCAATTTATTAAGCATCGAAAGTAGCGGTGTTTTTTTAGAAGAGATCTTCATTTGACAAGGGATTTACCATGGGGGGGGGGGCAACTGGTGCAGCTTTGTCATGGCAACTGGCAAGTAAATTTTGAGGGTCAAAACCGATTTGGGTTATTTTTTGAGTTGATGGGTGTCAAGTTTCTCCACCCCATAATCTTGACAGAGCTTTGGTAAATTCAAAAGCAGGCAAGTCAAAGTACAGTGTCATTGTACTCTTAAAAGTATGAATACAATGTTGAGCCAAACTGTTTGTTCTTTTGTGACAATATATGTCAATGTACCTTCTAGGCCCATTGTTCAATTCAAGTACACAACATTGCATACCATGGTTCGGACTATATGATAATTCAGAATAATTTGGCACTATAGGCCCTTAACATGATTACTCTGGAAGTCAGATGAATTATGAACAAGATCAAATTTGAAATTATGTGTTGTCCTTTGGAGAAGACACAACAGTTTAAACTTTGAAACCAGTCGAACAACTTGAAATCAACGCATCACAATCAATTAACACAGATAAAAGTTATGCAGATTGACACAATTTTTAAGGAGATTATTTTGGCGAAGTAATGCCATTCTTTATGTTTGTTAGTTTTTTGTCCACCGCGGCACCAGTGGAATTAAAAGTATTATAGGATGCACTCTCTTGCGGATACTTATAGAGAGTGGAGAATGAGAGACTGTGTGTGTCCTTGCGATGGCATACAATTGGAATGGCCCCGTCACTAAATCAGGACTACTCCAGAGAGACCATATGCCCCAGATTGTGTTAAAACCTTGGCAGTTGCCATCAGCGGGCCTTAATGGGCGTGTGGCGCAGCGTGTCTCAACATGCCTCTATAACATATATGCGCTGGCTCTGTGACCAGCCGCCGGCATTTTAATCAATTGATCTGTATTGATCTACCAGTTGAACATCATTCAGTGAGGTATGATCCCCTATTTGAAGTCCAATTAAGTTGATGTAGGGCTATAATTTTTTCCTTTGCGCTCAGAACAAAATGTTGTGAGAAAAATTGCAGCACTCTGCAACATATTTTCTTCTCATCTGTGATGGTTTACTTGGTTGGAATGTCAACCAATATGTCGATGGTCTCACTTCAAATAATATTTGCAAGTCCAAGCAGGCTCGGGACCACTTAACTGCCGAGCACACGGGCAATTGACCGTTGGTCAACATGTTATTTGAGTTGCAACCTGGGCTTGTACATAACTAAAGAACCTAACAGCTTTTGTAAAAAGTGATTCTGGGGGCAATACGTATCCTGTAGCAGTAATTGGGCACACATAGAATATGCTTTATCCTAGGTCCTCGCTCGTTGATGTATCAGTCCATTAAAGCCCCATTGCATATTTTACTTTATGGATGGCATGTCAATTAGATAGAGTACAGCCTGCCTTTTAGTTGCATGTAAGGCTCATCAGCAGCAGTGCATGCTAGCCTAAGTCTCCTTGCTTGACTGAGTTTACAAATTGATAAAAATCATCGATAAAGTTGTCATTCGTGTCAGAAAAAACATTCCACAGTCCAATTTGGGCAGTTTTCTGTTTTCAATGCATTTTTGGAATTGATTATTGCTTGTATTAGTACCCCACACTAATCAACCAGGGCATTATTATTAATAATGCACAAAAATGGTGACGTAATGTTTATTTAAGTTCTGCTATTATAAAAGTAAACAAAAAATATTTGATATATGACCAACAGAGGGTATTGGTGTGCAATAGGTAAAAATCAATGGCTTACTTTTGAAGAAGGGCACTGGTTGAGCTTTAATTTGTTTCAATTTGGAGAATGTCTAAACAAACATTTTACTAAAACTTGTGCAAATGAACAAGTTCATCTTTTTTCAAATTTGATTTTATATAGAGAAACCAGCTTTTCATTCTTAGTGCCCAAGGATGTGAAGGAAAGCAAAGCAAAAACACAAAGCTGTGTTTATTACATCACTGTAGTATAAATTGAAAATTACTGAAATGTCTGTGGCTCTCACTCTCGGCTGTTATGAGACTATTCCACCTCACTAGTCTGCCCTGGGAAAGCAATGGGAGTAGGAAAATAACTTTGGGCATTAATTTCTAATACTGGCTGTGAAAGAATGCTATCTCCCATGGATCCTAATTGATGGAGCGGCTTGGTTATTGAGCTCGTCCGTGGCGAGTATGTGCTAGTTAGTTATTCTTTGGCAGAGAGAGCTGAACTTTGCATGACATTCCCTCACTGAGCATGACTGGACTGATGATCACTGAACAGGAACAATGGTGGTCTTTCCTGGTTAACATATTTGTAACCTTAGCTTTTCTGATGTGAAAGAGCATAATTTCAATGAGTGAATTAACAGTAGACCAAGCAGTAAATGAGGTCTTGCCTCAAGGCCTATTTTCAAAATTATCTGACTTTGCTATGTGAATCTTACTACACATAATTAAGCTTGACCATAACAACAACCATGGATATTGAGCAGAGGTATTGAAACCAATTCCATAATGCATTGCATTGTGCCTATGCTGTACTGTACTAAACACATGTCAGTATTAAGGGAAAAGTGTTCAAGATGTTTAAGAACAACAAGACATTTCAGAATGATCATGCATAAAATCCCATAAGTACTAGCACTTTTGGGGCTAAAATGAGGGTAAAGTCAGGATTTTTATGTATAAAAAAGATTTTTGTGGGATCACATGACTTTTGAGTGAAATTTCCCAAACTGGTGCATTGGGATGACTCAAAGCACCCTGTGGGTATTGGGGATGTGGACAATTAAATAAATTTATAAGTACTTCAGACGTGATTCTTATTATTTGCAAATTTAAAACCAATCCATGTAGCCATTCTGTTCTTAGTATTAGACCAAGCTGGTCTTCCTGTGGTGGTTGAACTTTTACCAATTACCAGCCACCTATAATATTCTAGTGTGGCCATTAGTACACTGACCAATACCTCAGCTGGCTATGCAGCCTTTTACCAGTATTAGTGAGAGATTCCAGGCAAACCATTCTCCATTGCAGCTGGTACAGATGACACTTGGCCACTTGCTTAGATGTTGTTGCATCTGATCACCTTTCTCCTCTGGTCATCTTCCGTGCATGCCCATGAATGGCAGAGAGCAACTCTGTGCGGAATTCAAAGGTTTCATTTTTCATATAGCGCAACAAATTTTGGGTCATATTTCAAAGGTTGAGGACCCCAACAACGACTGCTTTGGGAGGTATCAACTTCCACTCATGCATACTCTACGAATAAGGTGTATGTTACCTTGTAAAATCCACAGAGCTCTCAACCTAATTTCATATCAACAATATCTGTTTTAGTAGATGAATGTTGGTTGTCTTTTAGTTGCAGTGAGTTTTGCATTATCTGCCTTGGCATGAGAACATTATGATTGACGGTAATAGGCTGAAGAAAGAACGTGAAGAAGCCGCCTTCTATTGCAAATGCCCTTTTTTTTTGGCTATACCCCCACTACTAAACACTAGAGCTAAAAGCCCAACATCAGTGCACTGTATTGTACACACAAAAAGATGGATAGAATGTTTTGCGTAGCTCGAGTCACATGACCAGATGACAGCTTTTTAGTGTGATGACTGTTGTTGTTGTGACTGAGCCAGAGCGTATGGCACATTTGCCCATAGGACTTGAACCATATGTAGTCAAGGGTTCAGATGCAACATGAATACACAAAGAGTCTAGATTGCCTGGATGATAGTTTAAAGACTCCCATCTATTGGATGGAAAACAAGGTATGTTTTCTGATTGGCAACAACCTGAGTAGAGCATAATAGTGAAATGCATGAGTTTTGATTTCACCCTTTGGCAGAGGGTTTGGATCAATTGTAATAAATATGGGCGTGTCATCATTATTAGGCACTTGTCATCATGTACCTATCTTGGTTGTGATTACGACACATAGTCAAAATCTGAATGCTCGAGTGCTGCATTTATTTTTTATATGTTGACTGTGTAGCAGTAACTTTACTTTGGCCACACCAAATTGGATTTTGGAAAATATTATCGATTTGAGTAGCTGAGGTTTAAATTGGATTACATAAAATTGATTTGTGAGGGTATGGTCATATGTTTGCAGATATGAAATGTCCGGGGCAAATGACCAGATGGCTGTGGGATTAAATTTTAAAGCAGCCCACCGTTATAACATTCACACCAAGCAGCACTTAAAATATTTGAGTTCCTTCATTACAAGATCTAAATTGGCCATTACTTCATATACACACATGCACATGTAGACGGTGCATGTGAATCCATTGACCTCAGGGTTACAGGAATTGGTGTTAGATTAACTGTAATGTGAAGGCAGATGATAACTGCAGGAACTCAGCCCACATGGTGTTAGTAACTTCCCATTGTGTGGGGATTCCTAGCAATTTCAATCATTGTCAGTTCCACGTGTTCATCATGTGGCCATGAGTGATCCCAGCAACTTAATTCATCAATGATTCACAAGGGCCTTACAACAAACTGTTGTTTCATCAAGACTAGAATAATTATGGCATGTTTATATAATGGTAAGCGAAAGAGAAAGGAATGATAAACCCATGTGATGCAAAAATCAGATTTTCCACATGGTTCTCTATGCAAGCTTCCTATTTTTGCTATTTTTACCCTTCAGATTGAAATATTGGCAAAGGTGTGATGTTGCTTGTTGCACGAATGGGTGAAGGCGAGCATTGTAATGACCAGTGACTTAGACCCATTCACCTAGTCACAACACAATGTCGAGGTGGTTTCACCCACAACAAACACTGCTATACTCCGTTCCACATTGGTTAACCCTTACATATTGGTAATATCCGGATGTCCCCAAGTCGATTAATTCCAATTGCCATATTGTCTGCATGTGAAGGCCTTGCATGTACCACTTGTTTACTATGTAGTAGACTTGTGGGATTTCCCATGTACCCCAATGATGGTAACCACCAAATCCAACACCCAGCTGGATGGCATGATCAGTTTAAATTTACATTTTGTGGACAACACCTTTCCCCATGAAGATGGACACATAATTGTTATTGATGTTCGGATAGGTGAGAGAGAAAGTACAAAGGTACTCATTGTTGTTAGAAGTGACCCACATTCTGATCCCCAATCTTATCATTTGGTATGGGACAATTAAATCTAAGTTTAGTTTTACTCCGGTATATGCACGTGCTGACTAATTAATGTTACAAAGCATGTGTGGGTGGGAAGTGGTAATCATACTATGAAGTCAATATCACCATTGTTAAGAGCATGTTTTTCAAACAATAAGTGAAAGATAACCTGATAGGTGAAATAAAAAACAGGGTCATTGAGATATGGTACAAATAGTTCAAGAACCCATTCTTAATCCTTGGGGCATCCGGCCTACTCATTGGGGACCCTATAGGTGACTGTTCTGTGATACTGACCCTTGGTAGGAATTTATGATACCAGAATTCCATGATACTGTAATACCATCTGTGTGAGTGAACTGTACTGTGGTCGGAGGAGCGCTTAAGTGCTTACCATGTGCCTTAATCGGCATTTCAATCGTGCATGATGAATATTGGTACGTGGCACAATTATGGCAGCTTCCAGGAAGATCTGAGAGGTTTCTGTCTGGCCTGCTAACAGTTGGTTGGCCCACTATTTTGTTGGCAGGAGGGCCAAGGGAGGGTCGAAACAGGTGAAGGTAAATGCCAGGCCATCTTATAGTGTATATCACACAAAAGGTGTGTCAACTTTAGATAAACACAGACAAAACCTTCCAAAAATGGTTAGTTCAACATTTTTGTAGCTTTTGCAAAATGTGTTTAGTTACAAATAATTGTGATTTAACTTTAAAACACCCCACAATGTTTTACTCAAATGCACAAAATCCATTGCATCAAGGATTGAAGTGATGTGGAGACATGCTGTAGAGGATGACCTTACAAGTGTGCAGGGGGTAATTGGGGGTAAACATGTGTAAGACTAGGGGTGAATGGTAATTCTTGGGAGAGATGTGATGTGATCTTGTGTTTATAGCAAACATGCCATGGGAATGGCTGCAGTGGTGGTGTTTTTTGATGGCTATGTCAAAAGGGAAGGGAGATTCAAGAAAGTCTGGCTGGGATGAAAACATGAAATCATTGCATTCATCCTTGAATGATGTAGGGATCATCAATATGATGGCCAGGGCACTCCTTATGATAGGGTGTAAGCCTTGATTTCCAAACCTAGGTGCATTTGGTGATAGAGGACTAAAATAAAAACGTGTCTTTGGGTGAGAGATGGCCAAATTGCCCCAAAATAGGGGGTTTCAGGTGACAAATTTGCAAAATTGTCCAAAAATGGGGTCTGGGGGTAATTTTTTTTGCTATATTTTCTATAAAATGGAAGTCGTTTGGAAAAAAATTCAAAATTTTCCCCCAAAATAGGGGTCTTTGAGTGACAGTGGTAAAATGTTCAAAGAAATATGGGGTCTTTGGGTAAAAATTTCAACAAAAAAAAAATGTAGTCTTTGAGTGACAATGATGCTGAAAATAGGACCCTTAGCAGCCTTACATATGTGTCACCTTCAAAAATTGGAGTTCTCTCTTCGGGTATGGACAGTGTATGTGTGTCTTGGGAAAGTGAAGCCTTAATCCTGGCTGTGGTGATGACCACTATGATTCTGATCTTATAGATTATTAAAATATGAGTTATTGATGCCTGCTTTTATGAAACTATAATCTTTGGCCTTGATTTGTATCTTTTCTAGATAGAGGAAGATTAACATTGATGCAGCCAGTACATTCAACTTAATCTCAGTCAATGTCCTTTTGGTTGGATAGTGCCAGTGCAATCTTTAGGTGTTATTGTGTTCTCTTTGATAAATTCTGTGAGGCATTGTATTTTAGAAAAGGAGGGAGACATTTATTAGAAGGAAATTTTGACCTTGTCTTTAAGGGGGAAAACATTGGCTTTTTCTCCTGCTAACTTAGGTCCAAGGACTGAGAGTTTTGAGGGTTATTTTCATCAGGAGAAAGATAGGGTGTGGCATATTGAGAATATGGTACAGGGCCCAGTGCTTAGTGACATTTAGTTGTTGACCTCTTCTTGCACAATATTTAAAATGTGAAGACACAAGTTGCATTTTGAAATTTTGACTTTAAATGGACGATTTACTTTGAATATGTAATTTGATAAGTTGTTGCCCATGCATACTTCAATACACCCAGTGGAAACCAGTGCAATGATTTCCAGGGGTTTCTATGTTTTTGAATTCCATCAGATGACCAGCAGGCATTGGTCCAGTTTCTGACCATTTACTAGGTCAAGTTGACAGTTAACACCATGCTACTCTATTTGCCCTATTGGTAGTAAACTGGTAATTGACATTGAATGAGCGGAGAATCAGCAGGAAATCTGTCCCTAAAAAACCCATTAGTGACCTCTGACCTGCATGGTTTGTAAGCTGGGCCAAACACAATACAACAGGTTTTACTCTGTCACCTGTCTGCATATTGATGTTTTTCAACCACCTAGTGAAGTTAATGGACAAGCTAGGAGCTGCCCTAGATATTGTAATGGGGTGGGATATATTGAGAAACCCCTCCCCCCCCCTTTGAGAGCAGAATTGGCAAGCATTGAGATATGTGGGCATCTATATAGAGGTGACATCGTAGATTGTAGTTAATGCAAAAACCAGTGCAAAACAATTCAAACAGGAATTGGAAGCATTACTTATAGACCAAAAACAAATCAGTAGAGATCATGAGATTCTTACTAATACTAAACTTCAGAAATCTTCATTTGGCCTAAAGTGTTTGCTTGGAATAAAAAAAATTAGTTGCCATAGTTATGCATATTTTATACTTGTAGTTGTACAAAATAATTGAACACAAGTATCAACAATTTGCAATCCAATAAAAATCACTCTTTTACAGAAACCTTAATAATTTGTATCAGTTTCTGTTGCTTGTAAACCTGTGCCATCATATTCTTTCAGAAAAGCAAACTTCGATCGCTCACCCCACATCATAACGGTTTGTTATACTTATAATAACAAAACCAATAACTTCAGTGACAAGACAAAGAAGTTGGGTATGGCAAACAATCACTTTCACATGCCATAGCTGATATGTTTCCATTCCCATGCTCCATTTGCTATCTTGTTGCTAAATAACTTTTTGCAATAGTTTGCATTCCCTCTATAGTAACTATTTACAAAACAATCTTAACAAAACTCTCAGTGATATCTAGATCTCTATTATAAATGCTATACCCCAGTCTTTAACTTTGTCAGCAAGCTACCCATTTGGTTTGCTGCACTAGGAACTGAAGGAAATGAAATATGAAATCAACATTACTCTTTTCCTGACTGTACCATGCAAAGACCCTAGACCCAAGTCAAACCTAGGGATCTAATAATCAGTGCTGCACAGGTCTGTCTGGGACACTTGTCTTCACATCCAGCTAAAAATAGCTGCTCAAGTTCCGCCACAGTTGTAAGCTTGTAATCCAGCTAGTAGACCCTGATTATTTTGGGGAGAAAATCTTGTAACAGACTGCAGGAAAATGGTGACTTCTATTTCCTTAGTGTATGGGTGGTTTGTGGCGAGTGACAAGGGTCCATGTAAACCTGCACTAATCTTAGAGACTTACAAAGTACATCAGCCTCCATTTTGTTTTGGTCCGAAGGTTACTTAATTGTTCTCATAATCTTGTGATAGCATTAAGACTAATTCATCATACTTTAAGAATGAGCGAGTGAGTGAGTGAGATAAATGCACTGAATTGCAAATCTCTTCTTTACTACTCATGTCAATCCAAACAAGGCGAACTCGTATTTACGCGATGCGTAAAATATGTCCCCGCCGAATATCGCGATCACTAAGTGATGACTAAAATAAAATAGCACAGGTCCACTCTTAATTTTGGCCACCACTAGCTCGAAAAAATTGTTACCTTTTGGTGAAATGACTCAAGAAATCTTAAAATTCATCATGTAAAATCCCTGAAAATTCACTAAATTTTTTTTTTTTTTTTTTTTTTTTTTTTTTTTTTTTTTTTTTTTTTTTTTTTTTTTTTTTTTTTTTTTTTTTTTTTTTTTTTTTTTTTTTTTTGGGGCAAAACACCATATTTTCACATTTTCCAAGAAATGTAAACAGGCTGGCAACCCAAAAGACTGACCATGTGTAACAACCAAACTAAAAAGAATACCTTTCAATGAAAACATGGGTACTACATACACAGCAAGATTCCTACTCATGGTGTAACCCAGAGCTTAGGCTACTCCATGGGTACTCTTTGTTCTACTCCAAAGGTACCCCCTTGATGCACTATTGATGCAGTACCTACAACTAAGTACTTGTAAAGTATACGAACCACTGGATGGATAACAACTATGTTTACTTAGCAGTACCCATCCTATAGTGTACTCTGCAGTTGCCTGCTAGGTGACTGACAGGTACCCATGTAAGCCACCAGTAGTGGAGCTACCTCTGAAGCTACTCCACGGGAGTACCTTCACAGGTACTCCCCTACCAGCTGCCTAGTAGGCAGCACATTGGACCATAGAGGGCGCCAAACATTCCATTGTTGTTTACGACTTTCTTATCATTTTCAAGCTTAGTGACATCTATATTTGAGTTGAGCATCACCAAAAACCCCTATAAATGACATTTTGTGTAAAAACATAACCTATGTGACCAAAATGTTAAATAATAGATAAAATTACTAAAATAATCACACAAAGCTCAAAGCTCATTTGCATGGGAGTACCCATGCAGGTACTCCAGCATGGTGTGACTAGTGGTTAAGCTACTGCGTGTGTACCTAGGTGGATGGTTACCCCCACTTTTGCAGCCGGCGATGTGGTACCCATGCGGGTGGGTACTCCGCGGCTACTTAATAGTCACTTCAAAGGTACTCCCATGAAGAAATTGGTTGTGTATGTTAATACCTTTGTTGTGGTATACTTTTCCCCCCTCCACCTATCATTGACGTTGTTATTTGCTTATCAATTAGCTCATTTGCATATTTAATTTGCCCGAAATACGCCCAAAATCTAATCAGGTCGAGAACTTCTCAGCCCACTTCGTTCCACCAAGTTACATCATTATACGCCTTACAGAACTCCAGAAAACTTGTACACAAGCCTTGCGGGAAAATTTTCATAAATTATGCAAATTAGATATTTAATTAGCATATTTTACACCCAAAATCTAATAAGGTCGAGAACTCATCAACCCGCTTCTTTCCACCAAGTTACATCATCGTAGCCCTCATGGAACTCCAGATAAATAGTCCACAATATGGTCACAATGTTGAACATTTCTGTTGTAAATGTGGACATTTTCCCTGACCTTTTCCCCACCCCCTGACAGACCCAGGGGAGGACCCTGGGGGTATGAATTACATGGTTAGTAGGGGGGTTTCCCCACCTACAATATACCCAAGTTAGGCTTCTCTAGCTCATCCAGAAAAAAAGATTTGACCGAATGTTCCAGGGTTAACATTTTTATCACGGACATACATACATACATACATACATACATACATACGGACATACGGACGGAGCCCAAGGACTCTGGGGGTATGAATTACATGGTTAGTAGGGGGGTTTCCCCACCTACAATATACCCAAGTTAGGCTACTCTAGCTCATCCAGAAAAAAAAATATGACCAAATGTTCCAGGGTTAACATTTTTATCACGGACATACATACATACATACGGACATACGGACGGAGCCCATTTTATAGTCCCCTCCCGAACTTCGTTCGGCGGGGACAATTACTGATTGTTTTTAAACACCAGGAAATATGATTTGCATTTCTTGCTGATTACTAGTATCATATGATAATGATCCCCACTTAAATTGAAGCCTGCAGCTTTGCTATGAAGGAGGAATTCGCATTTGTGTTACGCTACACCCTACAATGCTAGTAGCATTATTCACTATTGAAACATTAACACCAGAGTCTCTCAGCGGGCCAGGAACCTGTCCAAGCCCTGGGCACATGTGGGTCCTCAGCTTTGTTTCATTATCATACACCAAATGAAATACGCACACCAGCAGATATTATGTCCATAGGTTCTAGTTATGTAAATGAACACTCCTAATATCCCTTGTAGCAAGGTCTTAGTCATAGTCCTATCTACTGAAAGATATTGACAATTACGGAAACTTGCAAATCCAATATTCCAGCAGAAAAAGCCATGGTTGAGTGACCTGGCATTTATTCCAGTAAATTTTAAGTGACGATTTCCAATAACAAGAACAAGCAACATAATGCCTACCTTAATGGTAGGGCATTATCTGAATTGTGAATTGCTGGCGAAGGAGCTTTTTCTAGGGGAAGTTGGCAGAATTCCGGATTATACGACTTGAATGGGAGAACACCTGTGACCTGCTTTTAACATGCTGATGACCAGCGCGTGAGACAGTGACATCATAATTCAATATTCTGTAAATGCAAACTTGAGAAAAAGATGGGCAATGTGCACTTCAATGACATATGAAAAGGTTAAATGAATTACAATGTAATTGAAAGAAGGGTTTTTTATCCATGGATAATATAATGTGTGTGTGACAAATTGAATTTCGAATATTAGACAACATAAATCTCTGCGTACCGTACTTGAAAAGTAGGGTATTTGCAAATCAGATTTGAGAGCTTGGTCCAGGCAAATGTTGCAACTGTCAAAAGAAAAAAAGAAAACGGAAATCAAGATGGTAAAAACTTTTATTTAAACTTCCAAGTATGTTATGTCAATGCCAACTTTAAAAAGAGCATACTTCTGTTATTAAAAAATAAAAGGAGAAACCCCAAAATGAAAGATTGAAGTGGGGCAAAATGTTCTCTTTGCACTGTAAGTTTTTTCAGTGTCTCCTAGGGAAAACAGGCATGCGTAGGGACCTGTCACAGCATGTTCCAAACAACGTCACATTTCTTGTTGTCAGGGCAGATCATCCCAAGATAGCCGGTGTAATCTTCTTTTGTGAGCTACAGGGCAACTTTACCCACATGAAATAATCCAATTTCAGCCAAGGGGACTTGCAGTTCTCAATCTAATTTTCACTTGCAATGTCAATTTCTGCAAGTGAACTGATCTGGTGGTATGTGAATGTAGTATTTTATAATGTAAGGAATGATTTGTGGGCCTATGTTCCACCCTAGCAGTGAGTAGATAGTGTTCAAAACACAACAACAACAATGTACTGATAAGATACCATTTCTTGAAGAATGCCAATTTGGATAGATTTTTCCTCATCTTTTGATCTGAATCTTAAAAGTTCTCACCTGAATAGGTGTGTGTAAAGGCACAGACCATTTAAAATAACTGGCCAGTGAATGGCCACATTTAGTTTTAAAATAATTTTGTAATAACCCACATTATATTTGGACATAAAGATTGATGTCTCTACTCACACACTTTCTCTTACTGACCTAGCTGTTTCTCATAGCTTTCAAAATTAAATCTTTTTATATTTTTGCTTATAATTGTTTAAACAAATTCTATACAGGGGAGCTGGAATTCCTGTTGTTTCAGTAATCAGTTTCTTTTCTGAAGCCATTCCTGTCTGCAAGAATTCTCATTTTGTACTACACTACTGAAGAACCTTGATCATTTCAGTATGCATAACAAGAATGCCTTGACCTTAAAACAATCTTCAAGTCCTATTACTAGCTGAGATAGTCCTGCAGGCAGGATAATTATCCAGGGTCCAAACAAAAATAAAAGTGAGATTAAAACCAAAAAATGGGGTCAAGGCATAAAGAGGTCAAAACTAACACCTTCGCCTATTTGGTAAAATGTGTGGACACTATCTGATTAAGCATGGTGTTAGATAGGCCTATAGCCTGCTTGATACAGATAGTAACCAAAAATGATCTCAAAGCTTTAGAGATGGTAAATTCAGTGGAATTTGTATGTTGTCCTTTCATTTTCCTTAAAAATATATAGTAGTACATAAGATTGTGTTATTTTCAAAGCCAAGAGCAAAATAAAATTTCATAGAGCAAATCTGTCATTAGAATCATATATGGAAAATCCAGACAAGATGATCATAAAACACCTGCTTTGGTGTTAATGCTCATCAAATAAATTTGAAAAAAATACCTCATTTGAGTATGATGGTGTGATGATGTGTGTATTTTCAAATCATGGGGGGGGGGGGGAATGGTAAAAACATCATTTATATTATAATTGATTTTAATTTAGAAGAATGCTGCATTCAATGTGCCCATACCAGGTTTGAAGCAATCTTGCATAATTCCTAATTGTATTTCCCATGAGGTTTTATGAATTTGATTTGAAAACAAAAAATAGATTCCTTGTACTTGTAGTTTTAACACTAGAATGCATAAACATTGTGTTATTGGTACACAGCAAGATTCCTACTCACGATGTAACCCAGAGCTTAGGCTACTCTAATGTGTACTCTTCTCTTATCTACTGAGGATACCCCCCTTAATACATTATGATCAGTACCTCCAACTAAGTACTTGTGAATTACACAAGCCACTGGGTTAATAGCAGCTATTGTTTTACTAAGCAGACCCCCCTCCGAGTGTACTCACAGTTGCCTGCTAGTGACTGACATGTACCCATGTAAGCCACCAGTTTGTAGTTGAGTACCTCTGCAGCTACTTTGGGAGTACCTTCACAAGACTTAGTAATCCCCTACCAGCTGCCTAGTAGGCAGCACTTTGGACCATAGAAGGCGCCAAATATTCTATTGTTGTTTACAACTTTCTGATCATTTTCAAGCTTAGTAACATCTATATTTGAGTTGAGCATCACCAAAAACCCCTATATATGACATTTTGTGTAAAAACAAAAACATATAACATATGTGACCAAAATGTTAAGTAATGGATAAAATTACTACAATAATCACACAGAGCTCAAAGCTCATTTGCATGGGAGTACCCATGCAGGTACTCCCGCATGGGGTGACTAGTGGTTAGGCTACTGTATGTGTACCTAGGTGGATGATTACCCCCACTTTTGCGGCCGGCGATGTGGTACCCATGCAGGTGGGTACTCCATGGCTACTTAACAGCTACTTCACAGGTACTCCCATGAAGAAATTGGTTGTGTACATGTAGATCTCTAAATACTTGTCTACAATAAAAGTCTTGTGCTGTTTTACTACTTCAGTAGGTTCAGGTGTAAATGTGCAGTTATATTCTTTTTACAGCATGTAGAGAGATGGAGCAAAATAGAACAGTGGTGAATATTTAAATCCTGCACTACAGCTGGGATTTCAATGTACTTGACATACTATGCACACATAGCGTAACCCTACACTGTTTATATTTGGGAGGTGGAGGTCAGTGACATTCAGCTAGCCCGCTGTTAACGTTTATATGCATAGCATTACTTACCAGCCCGAGTGGCAATTGTGCGCATGCAACATGTCCCGTGTGTTCAGACACGTTCTTTAGTTTTCTACCATGCCCTGTATAAGAAGCTTTGTGATCTGAAGCATTCTTATGTGGATGCATTTGA
>JAMKCH010068982.1:0-119370 GCA_023653785.1 Ophioderma brevispina
ATCATGTGCAGTCTGTTGTTGACAATTGTACATTCACCTGCCATGATGTCAGTGAAGGTTATCATGGAAACTTGAAAAGTACTCTTGAATACTGGACTGGAAGTTAAACGTTAGGATACAGTACAGTTTCCACAAAATTAAGCGGAGCCGGCGTTTGTAGTCGGTACGCAACCGGTTGTATCCCCATAGGGCTACAATTGGGTGAGGTATATGGTAGGGCCAGCAACAAATCTATGTACATTTCCAGAAGCAATAATGCATGTAGACGTGTAACACATATGCCCAAATGAGCAATATCATAGGGATTAATGTTAACTAAGGCAATTTGGGATTTCTATCAATGCGATCACTTAAGTTTGACGGGAAAAAGCGGCAAATTTCGTTCGGCTTCTATCTGCTTCTATCCGAGATTCTATCGCAGCAGCGGCCATGG
This sequence comes from Ophioderma brevispina, assembly GCA_023653785.1. NCBI lineage: Eukaryota > Metazoa > Echinodermata > Ophiuroidea > Amphilepidida > Ophiodermatidae > Ophioderma > Ophioderma brevispina. Next base: position 434 of record JAMKCH010068982.1, read on the forward strand.
GTTTAAGCTCTCGCGGGTATAATCTGGAGCGAAACAAACGCTCGTGGCCATTGACCTGTATAGAGGTCAGGTCATGGCTTCGGTGCGACAGGCCGCCGATTCCCCATGTGCAATTTTTCACGGTCGTTCAACATGGCTCAGTTTGGGTTTACGGTGTGATTTCGAATATTGCAGACTACAAGAAGGGACAGCAGATGAATCGGTCACCAAGAATCACGGTGCTAAGTCAATGACATCACAGCTTTAGCACTCTAGCCTTAGAAGTGTTAAATGCTTCTGCACCGAGACACATGTGTGACTTTTATCAGTAAAAGATTTTCAGTTATTGAGTGTTACGTTAAGATTTAAAGAATTTAGAAAGATGGGTACTCTAATTGTTCAACTTATGTTTGAAAAAAAAAAAATCTGTATTTCCATATAGGACGGCGCCTGCATCGCAAATTCGTTGTGCCAGCGTGCCTGGATGCTAATGTTAACTCGCACAGCAACACAATACGATTTGCATATGCTCAACATTACAAATGCAACATTTGACCGAGCGGTTCCCGGATGGTAAACGAAAGATTGTAGCCCAACCAAATTGATCAACGTGGGACTGCAGCGTGGGCCAGACCTGAGTAAGTATTTCAGTGCATTTTCGGCGTGTTACCACTAACAATTCGACATAGTTACTATTCATAGATTTGCTACTTCGGCTTTACTACTGTCGCCTGGAGACGTTTAGGAAACTGTAAGTACATTCTAAAAAGGAATTTTGAAGGAGCAAAACCAAACCCCAACATAAGTTGGGCCCATTGTTTCACGCATTCAAGTAATATCGGTTTCGTAAAGGGTACTTGTTCGACCAATATAGTTTCGGTACCGCAACCCGGGTCGTATCCCCAAGCCTAGGGTCTTACAACTTGGGTTGCGGATAATATGGGAGCCAGCGACAAATCTTATGTACATTTCCAGAAGCAATTATGCATGTAGAGTTTGGTCAACATATGCCCAATGAGGCAACTTATAAGGGAGATTAATGTAACTAAGGCACTGTGGGATTTACTATCAATGCGCTCACTTACGTTTGACGGGAAAAAATCGGCAAATTTCGTCGGCTTCTATAAGGGGAAAAATTCTATCGAAGCAGCAGCCATGTGTTTAAATCTCTCGAGGGTTAATCTGGAAACAAACGATCTATGGCCACTGACCTGTATAGAGGTCAGGTCATAGGCTACGGCTGCGAACAGGCAGCCGAGCCCACATTGCAATTTTCCCGTCGTTAAACATGCTCAGTTTGGAGCTTTAGGTGATTGAGAATATGCAGACTTACAAGAAGGGACAGAATATGAATCGGTCACCAAAGCAAATAACTTCTAAGTCCAAATGGAATCACAGCTTTAGCAGTCTAGCTTAGAAGTGTAAATAATTCTGTACACGAGAGCAGTGATTGTTATCTAAAAGATTTTCGTTGATTAGTGTTACGTTAAGATTTAAAAGGAATTTGAAAGACGATGTGTACTCAATGTTCAAATTCTGTTTTGAAAAAAAAAATCTGTATTTCCATATAAATGGCGGCGCCTGAGTCGGGCAAACTTCGTTTTGTTGGCCAGCGTTGCCGGATGCTAATTTTACTGGCACAGCAAACAACAATTACGATTTGCATATGCTCAACATCAATGCAAAGTTTGGACCCGCGCGTTCCCGGATGGTAACGAAAGAGTTAAGAGTAGACCACATGTCAACGTGAGACTGCAGCGTGGGCCAGTACCCTTGAGTAAGTATTCATTGCATTTCGGCGTGTTACCCTAACAATTCGACATAGGTACTATTCATAGATTTGCTACTTCGGCTCTGTACTACTGTCGCTGGAGACGTTTTTAGGAAACTGTAAGTGTTACTTTTAAAAGGATTTTGAAGAGCACATAAGTTGGTCCATGTTCCCGTTCAAGTAATATCGGTTTCGTAAAGGGTACTTGTTCGACCACTAGGCCGGCGTGGAACACTTGGTAGCACCGTTGCAACCTCATGAACAGTGTCACGATTATTGTGGCGTTTGCAAACTTTTGAATCATGTAATTGAGATATGCTGTGCTGTTTGTGGACAAGTTCTTGACTTACCCATGAACGCTAGTATGATATGTACGCGGCCCCGGTAAGTGGCAGGTGTATACGCCGTGCTGGCCATGATTCTTCTGCGCAAACTGCCGTCTGTAGTAAAATTGGACAATAATTGCTTCTAAAAAATAGTCTGGCAAACTATTCAATTAGGGAGTGGTGTTCTGCAGTATCAGCTGATAGCAAATGTACAGCACTAAAATGGTCACTGTGTGGTTCAATGAGAAAAAACTCACTTCTTAAATGATCTAAAAACTTAAAAACTAAAAGCTAAGAAGTTAGCTTATAAAGAACAAGGGGTTGTATGTTTGATTCATGAACTATATAGTGAACACCAGGTTTTACAGGGTTGAAGCACCGTAAAGCAACAAAGAACATTTTGTGGAGAAAAGAAATTACAACCTTCCCATATACAGTAAAGAATAGGAGGTCAAGAGGTCACATACAAAATGACATTGTACATGTGGTGCTTTCACAACTGCATACACGATTTTGGATCATTTGGCATGAGTTTTGTCTGTAACTGTAAGCGAATACTTGGGCTACGATTTGATTGACCCCCTCATTAAAGGTAACGTAATTTTCAGTGAAAAACACTTCCAGATTTATAAAATAATGGACCGTTAAAAATTGTGAACATTCTTATCTGTTTGGAGAAAAGAAAATAAACTTTGAAAAGTTGTAGTTTTGTTACTCCAGTGGTGGTAGGGCTGACAGTTTACACAAATCTAATTTTGGGTTTTAGTGGCGGATATAAACAACCCATTATATCATGATTACAGTGATCACATGGCTTGAAAAGAAACCAGGTGATATCATTGATTTATATTGATTACTTAGGGCTATATTCATGCAAGAGTAAAAATATATCATTCGGTCACCAATTTTGACTGTTCCATTTCACTCGGCTTTACCGCATGAAATTGAAGGGCAAAATTTGAACCTCATGATACTGCAGTGCAGAGAGTACTAGTACAAAAGAAATCACCTGCAGAAATATCTGAGTTGTAAGGTGTATGTATTGTATATTCTCTTAGGATTCTCTCATGGCTTAGATGATTGGAAGACAACGCAAACAAGTGTCCATTCAATATAATTACCTTCTGTGAAAAGACGCTATAAAATTAAAGCGCACATTGTACATGCAATTGTTGATTATATGAAAATCGGTCAGTGAATTGGCAAATAAAGTGAATTTTACAGATCCAGATCCAACCTGGTCCGAATGGCTGATTCAGATCAGTTGATCAGATAGGATATCATTTGGCACAGAGATCGAGATGCATTTTGCGCTATTTTTGCTCTTCTTTCTAGTCTTAGAAAGTATGTATACTGAAGTGTCACAAGGGATTAAAATTGAAATCTACAAGTCAGGGGAGGGCGGCAAGAGAAATCAAAATTTCAGACGTCGCCATGGTTAACACGTAAAAGCGAAAATCTTGACGAAAATTCCTGAAGTTTTTTATATGTTGTCAGGAAATTTTCGTTATCCCAAAAACCGCTGGAGCTGACGAATCAACTCCACTGGAAGGGTTATTCTGATTTTTTTGTATGAATACGAACGAGGTCCTTTCCTTTTCTGTCAATTCTTCAGTTGCAAAAGTACTTATGAGAATTTTACAGACACTATCTTCACTTTGAAGCTATTCCTCAAAATTTCACACTATTTTTCAAATCACTGGTGTGTCTGTAACATCTTGTGTATATTAATTAGATTGTTGCAATATTTGTTTTAATTTTTTATGTTAATTGAAATGATTTAATATTCTATGTATTTTTAACTAATGTTTACGTTGTATTGAGGGCCCCTCTGGAAAGCAGTGCGTGCACTGATGTGGCTTACACTCGTTAAGAAAGATGTGCATAAATAAAAAAAAATAAATGTGGGTCATGGGAACCCATGACCGACCCACATCAAAAGTACCCAAATTGGGTTTGTGGTTTGCACCAGTATTGCTGTAATTTCTTTTTTGACATTTTTGGTGTGAGTTGCTATAATGAATGCGGCTTGGCCGCCACCGCCTGACACAAGTTGTGTTTTGTGATCCCAGCATCACTCCCCTCAAACTCTATGACTGATATTCTGAAAGGAGACTAACTTTAGACCTGGGTTTAATCAAAGGGGGGGTTAGTCCTACAAGAAGGAACCTTGTTCCTTCAAAAAATACTGTGAAAGTAAAAAATTCCTCATGGACTGAACAGCCCATCCATGAGGAATGGGCTGGAACAGCCCATCCATGAGGAAGTTTCTTGGCCTGTTACAGCACACGTTTAGAGTAGGTTGTAAGAAAAAGGTTCCCTCTTGTAGACTAACCCCTGGTTTAAACCCAGTCTAAAGTTAGTCTCGTTTCAGAATACCAACCATTGAGGATTTTTGCATCGTCTTAACTATTTGTGTCATGGTGTGCTTAGATCATTATCACAAGCAAGACGTTATCACTTTTGAGACTTTCAGCTTACTCATTTGATGGGCTCATGTTTTGGTCTTCGGTCATCTGCACGTGTGCTTACATGAGAGAGTACCCCGGCTGAAAAGCAGTGGTTCTATCAGAAAAGAAGGGATTTATGGGTGTTTCTACAAAAGGTAGGAGTATACATAAGCATAAGTTTTTATTGTAGGTTCATGGCAGAATGATACTTTTACTTGTGCAAGGAGTTTTCCCAATTACTCCAAACACTTATCACCAAAATTTTATCTTGAACATGAACCACTAAAGGGGCTACCTCACTAGACAGGACATGCACTGTCAAAAACCCTAACATTCAGACATACACTGGCGTGCTTGCCAAAACACTGGGGCACCATTCAGTTGAATGCAGGATGCAGTGGACTTAGTTTAAGGAGTTTCCGTAACTGACCCATCTGACACACGTTTTTCTGAAACACTTGAATTCGGAAACTTAACGGCTTCTTCTGTTTGAAGGGTTTCCAAAATGCGAAGTGTGTCAGAAAAAAAATGTTATATTTTTGATGAAAATGAGAATTGTCTCTTTAAAGACAATATCGGGGATTTGCTAAATCAGCAAATCGAAAACATCAAAAATCAGATTTGTGCATGTATGTAACAAGTACGGTATCCAACATACCCTGCAAAATGCTTAAGACCAGAAGCAAACCCTAATAAGGACAGAATCGGAGATTTGAGGCATTACTGTTCTGAACGGACACTACTACAACCGTATTGAAGAGCATCGATAATCTTGGAATACTGCCGTTTTTTCCTTTTTCTGTCATTCTACAGGATGAGATGGTGTGGAAAAGGTAACTTGTGAGAATTCTCACAGACTTATCCTTCCCTTAGAAGCTTCCTGCAAATTTCAATATTTTTCAAATCAATGATATTTTACTTTAAAGGTTAGTAAATTGCTGATTGCTGAAGGTTTTGACAGGAAATGTATTTGACTTAAACCATAAAAGTACATGGATGCATCTCACCACAAAGGGGACAAACTCATGGTCGAATCCCTGAAATGAAAAATATACATTTTACACTCGTATTTCTTCTCATTCCTTCCAGCTTCCATCATCGGCCACAAGGTTTACACCTACCAGTTGCCCATTTGCTGTGCAATAATGGGGATATACATTCTTTTTTAAAGTGACAGAAGCTCACAGACTTCAATGACAGGACGACATAATTGCTACCATGTTATGGGTGACATGAAATCGCACCAATTCTGGGGCATACAGAATATGGACAAGGTGCTAGGACATAGATCATGATGTGAAGATTAAAGGTAGTCGATGCACAATGCAGTGGTTCTGACGCTCAAAAGGATGCCAAACCTTGATTTCTTAAAAGCACCAATAACAGCCTTGAGGTGAATGTGTACAATTCATCCAGCTGCCAGAAGATTGACAGCGATGTACAATGTTGTGAAAGCAGGAAATGCAGGACTGAAAGAAGGGGTTAGGGTAGCATGGTTGTCAGTTGGCACAGGTTACCTCACCTTTAGCAGGAATAAGTATTCGTCCGTAATTTGTGAAACAAAATTCTGGCTGCACGCGCGTAAAATCCGGGAAGGGTGTGATGAACACTCGACAATGGAAATATGATACGCAATTCAACAGTACGCTGCGCATGCCCATTGTTCAGAAATTATGACGGCGGACTATAGTATTGAGATTTTAAAGTATAATGCAAACGCTCTTGACAGAACTTCTTCTTTTAAAACAGTCCAGGGGTGGGTTAGTATAGACCCAGAGGGCATTTTGAACCAATCCCATAATGCATTGCTTTATTCTGTACCTGTACTAAACACATGTCAATACGTAGGACTAAAGTGTTCCAAAAGTGAGGAACCACAGGACATTTCATGATCATGCTAAAATTCCTTAAGTACTAAACCACTTGTGGGCTAAAATGAGCGTTAAAAGTTAGGAGTTGTGTGGGATCACCGTGACCCTATTGAGGTGGAAAAATTCCCTAATGGTGCCTTGTGGAGTGACTCATTACACCTCTGAGTCTGGAGCATTAGACATTTTTAGTGGTGTTGTACCATTATGTGCCCACAAGATTTTCATTTTTTTCCATGTGACGTGTAATTTAAAAAAGAACACACAAGCTGGTTCCATTTCTTATATGCTTAATGGTGTTGTGCAGACAAAAAATTTCTAACATCTTTTGTTTTTAAATTGACAATGAACAGACCACGGAACTGGATTGTTTGGAGCCTGAGGTGTCACCTCTCTAGCTATGTACGCTCAGAGAGTTGAGTGATTGGTGTAAAGGAGCACGAAAAGAAGGTTTCGATAAATAACAGGCTGTAACTTTTAAAATGGTAACTCCCTTGGGATACACTTATGGTAAATGTATTTTAAAAATATAATGGTGATACTGGATCGCCAGTGGGCTTGTATGTGTCACCTCCGAAATAAAACTTGGAAAGCTCATTAATTAGCAGTTTGGTTGCCACAATCGGAGCATAGTTTAGAAACCCTAACACTACCCCCAATTCATAGAAACTCTTGGGCTGCTAAACACACCAAAAACCACAGGGAAAGTTCATGGTTTTGATGTAAACTGGGGTTCATCATAGTATTTTGGGTATGAAACGTTGTGGACATAAACACCGTCATACCCCAAATACTAGGAATGCAACCTGTTCATGTATACTTTACTTTTAATCATTAAATAACATTTCAGTCTGAACTGCAGGATTTTGTACCACTCAGTGTTCATCACGGCGCCATGCATAAAGTTGTTTATACATGGTCACATGACGCTTATTGCCCAATCGCATACGCAGGACATACAAGTATACATGAACATAGATAAGTGTGCTAATGAACCCCCAAATGCCACAAAATGCATCCATGGACGGTTAGCACAGTGTGGTATTTTGTAGTATTTGGAAGTGTTAGGACTAATGTAGAGAGTTGAGATAGTGTTGTGCTGAGTGCGATCCTGGAGCACAACAATAAATTGGGTTCCGAACTGGTCTTTTTCTTTTTTCTCTCTCCCTCTCTTTTTTGTGATATTTTGATTTTGTTAATATAATTTTTGATTTACAAATTGAATTCATAAAGCTATGCATAAATCTGCCCGCAAACAGGCTCATCTCAAGCTGGTTTTAGGGGATGAGAGACTTGCTTATCGAGGGTTAGGAGCAAAAAGCCCCAATCTGCAATAGCTGCCAGGGTGTATATTTGGCAGGTATAACACTTTATAAGAACGCAACTGACAAATGGCAGCTACTGCAGATGGGGCTTTCTTGCTGTAAACCCTCTTATTAAACAGCAACACCACTGCAAACAAACGGGGTTTTTAATGCATTTAGTGTTCTTGCATTAGTGATTCTATATTTTCCCAGATAGGAAATATATTAAGCCACACCACTTGTGGGAAGGAAACTGTGTCTCAGTATGGCGTTTGTCTTGAGTTTTGTGACTGAAATTTCAACTTGTACTCTGGAAAATTAAGCTATATCCTGTTCCTCCAAGGACATAAACTTAAGTTTTAAGTCTCATTATTGATTTAGCAGTTGTTTCTAAGAGGAGATTATGACCAGTTTCATTGTAAACTTACTTAGATGAGATGTTTGTTCCTGTACTACTGTACATGAGTATGAACCTGGGCCATGGGGAGGCCAATTCGCGCAACATGTCTCATTTAAGTACTTTGCTCACTTCTGGCCGTCGTCATGCGTGGGTGTTATTTAGGGAAATCAGGGGAGTTTTGTGCGTCAATTCTGTAGTAGTACAAGTGTTGGGGTTTGATTGACCACTGGAACTTTTTAAAAACATACTAGCTTCATTTTTAGTAGGAAGTAGTAACGAGAAAACGTTTAAGTCCAAGTCTGAGTAGCACTCCAGAAGCGCAGGACTGTGAAACACATATTATATGCTTAGTAGAACACATGCCTAATGTGCTCTGCAGTGTGTTAACGTAATTCTTAATTTTGAAATTTTAACTGCATGACTTTAAAAAATATGGTGAATTTTTGAAAAAGATAATTATATTTTGATTTAAAAAAAAAAAATATTCAAATCTTCTGACAAATCATCAACTGTTAGTGAAAATTGTAATCTCAGTTGGTCTTCACAAGAACAGACATATCCATTATTTTTTAAAATTCTCTGATGATATGAAACTATTTGTTCTTTAATGCATAGATGTGTTGTACTTCTTTTTACAAATTCACCAGAATTTTTTAGTGAAATGAGTAAAGCGCTAAGCAACACGTTACGATTACGACATGTAATGATGACATGTATGTCATATAAGTTGTGTTCGCATTTTTTCCATTAGAATCCTCCCATTTTATGACCATTATGTTTAAACTTGCACTCTAAGTTCATAATTTAACCCCTGCATTGTATTGTTTCACTGTAAAATGATTTTGTGAGCAAATATGATTGCATGAAAGAGCAAGGGACAATGGGCAAACTGCATGTCATTAGACAATCTTCTGGGACAAATTGCTCTGGTGCAATGAGGTAGTATTAAGTTGTATAAAAAGGAAAATTTTATTTTCCTTGAACATGTACACGGCCGGAGATTCTTACTCACGTGGTAGCTATACGGAAGTACACACAGGTATACCGCGGGGGACAGCCAGCAACTGCCCAGTACACACTGGGCTAAATTGCGAGGCGGTAGCTACAAGATAGGGCTTACTAAGTAAACATTATTAGGTATACAGTAACGTGCTACTCTGCTACCTACCCCAATGGCTTACCCTGAGTTGCCCACTCGGTGGAGAGGTGGATGGTGTAGACAGTACCGGAGTAGACAGCAGCTACCGCGTAGCTACCCAGCGGTTACCACGACGCCATTTTGAGAGTGGATGAAAATTTCAGGAAATGAGGCGCTATGCACTTGGGCTCCGTTTAGCATTTTTTGAACGTTTTTTAGAATCTTTACGAAATTCAAATCGGACATCATCAAGACTCCCCCATAAATCACGAACTTGTAAGAAAAAATGCAAATATATGCCAAAAATAGACAAAAAAAATCGCCATGAGAAATACCGCGCGCGCTGAGAGCCGTGTAACAACGTAGCTACTCCACGACAATGCAGACAACACCTATTTGTGTACACTATACGTCTATGCGGCAAAAATCCACAGAATCCTGGCCGGCGAATGTAACGTCTCAGTGTTGGGGTAATCCCATCTACCCTCGGGGTAACTGTGGGTAACTACCATGAGAAATTGGCCGTGTCTTGAGGATAATAATGTATCGCTATGTCTGGGACTGACATCAATATTAATGAAATCTTGATCGTAGAAAAACGCAGAGATGTGTCCCAGAACAAATTTTCCTACACTTTAACAGGAGCTGAAATGTTATAAATACATGAAGAATCATAGGCGGAAATCCCGGGGATGGGGATATCCGCCCCCCCAATATTTTTGATGAGGGGATGGTCATACAATCTCCCCCCCCCCCAATGTTGATGCCTGTTCATGTGTGTTTTTGATTAAAATAACCTATATTTTTAACATAATAGTTTAAATGGTAAATTCCGGCGCGCTTCGCGCAATTTTGTTCTAATTACCATTACATTTAACGATATTAGCTTTCGAATGGCAACATTTTTTAGGTGCGCTTTGCGCGCACAATGCTAGTAATACATCTTTTCACAGCAAACCATTTCATTCTTAAATTTTCATCAAACCCCATCCCCTCCCCCCCCCCTCCAATTTCAAAAAGAAAATTTACGCCACTTTGATGAAGATAGCATTGGTGGTAACCTAAAGGGTCTGAATTCAAAGATTTTTTGGACAAAAAGTGTTTTTGGTGTTTGACAACACGTGTGTACACCACACAAACACACACAGGCCCTCTGAATCCACAAGTAGGCCGTCAAATTCAACAAATTAATTTTTCAGAAAAGCCCATTAGTTTTAAATCATGAGGAAAACCAACCTGCAAAATTCTAGATCCTTGTGTCTTTTCATAAAGCAATTGTCCTCCTTTTATAAAGCACAAGTATCAACCTTTGAGGTATGACAAACGCATATTATGATTATTATTTTAGAAAGCTTTGTCATTTTTTCATCCTCAATTACTCTGGCAGTTTGAAGTGTTGACACACTGTTATTTGTTTACTTTAATGAACTAAAATGGGCCTCAAGTGTTCAGCTGCAAAAGATTGATCGGTTTTAAAAATGGACAATTTTGAATGTAAAATTTTACGGTAAACTATTAAAGATAAATGATCACTTTTCAATTGAGCTGTCAATATTTTGAGTTTTAATCGGAGAGTGAAATCAGAATCTTTATTGCTGTAAGGCATAATCTGTGGTTTGTGAGCAAAAATCAGCTATTTAGCATTGCAGAAAGAATATGTTGCAAAAGAGGGGGAAAGGCTTACTGTTATTTTGTGAAAAAAAATGGGCTCTCTGCACATATTGATTTAGAATGCTTGTATTTTCCCATGCATCAGAAATTGGACTAAGGCATGTAATCTCAATGAGTGTAGAAGACCTTTTTGGTTTGGATCGAAAAGTCATCGTTATATGGGATAAGTGCAGTAACGAGTCTGTACTAAGAGGTGCTGATATTCTTTGGTGTTATTTCAGCAGTATTGGTTGTTAAAATCCAAAGTAACCCTGACTTTGAAGGCCTTGAACCCCAATGGCATATAGCTAATTTGCAGTACATGTGATTATATAATGTAACAATCAAACCCTTTTATTGGTTTTATTCTCAAATTGTAATTATAATCTCTTCATTAAACATTTAACAATGTCTCCTTGTGACATGTGACCATGTGAAATATTAACAGAGATTATTCATTTTATATATTTTATCCAAACATGCAAATAGCTTTGTATGGGGTATGATTTTCTTGATAAGAGTAAATTTTTGTAAATATGTATACATCTCTACACATTTGATGTCACAATTGTGTGTGCTCAGATGTATTCATTTTAACGTGCTTTTCAATGGAGTGTAACCGTTGAAATATAAAATATGTTTGCCCATAAAACATATCAAGCCTGTTTGGGTAAGTGAAGTGTTTGGTTTTGTTTTAAACTTTGTGTCTGTATGTACTTCAGCGCAGATTACTTTTGTCCTCTCTTCCTCCCAAACATTTCGGAAAAACCTTGTCATCACTATTGTTGTTTATATCTTATGTCTGTACACATGTGTATGTTGTGCTATAAGATTCCTGCATATTGCTCTCATATGATTGTTTCTCATTTGATTGCTCTCATATCCCTCAACAACCAAAGAAATTTGCCCTATCATATCACACTATGAGCTGTAAAATCTCAATTCCCTTGGCACAGTTTCAAGTATCCTTTCATTCACGCATGTATTTAGAAATACACCCCTGGTTTTTTTGGTATGATATATGATACCCAGTCACACAAGGTCCAGTTCATGTCAATGTATGTAACAAGTACAACCCCTGAACGTGTTCCTTGTGGATGAGCATCTTGTAACTCATATGTGTTCACGTAGGGCCTCCTAAAAACGTATGACAGAATTATTTTTTTCGACATCTTTTTCTTAAATAAGTTAATTTCCAACTAAATATTTTCAATGGCTTTCAACACTGTTTATACCAGGCTTTTGCCCAATGCTATTAATCATGTGTGATCTTTTGCATTTTGTGAATGTGGACAAGGGGCACAGGGGTCATCAAAGTCAATCTGTGTACACCCCATATGAAGCCTTAGGCCAGTGGTTCTTCTAACCGAGTATGAAGTAATTGATCAATGGGTAAAAAGAAGTTGAGTCCAATGTGCATTGCGGGATACTATATTTTGCCACCCACCACACACACTATACACCGAAGCAATCCTATGGTTCCCCGTTCCTTGCAGCGGACCCTAAAAATGTTAAAATCAAATATAATAATTTAGCGTTCTACCTTCAGTTAGTGTTTTTGTGCAAGCTTAAAACCAAAGCTAGAACGAAAGATGGTCACTAATCAGTGATTTGCTAGATCAGAAATCAAAAAAAAAATCAAAATCAGATTTTTGCGATGTCTGGAAACAAGTATAGGTTCCACACACCATACAAGTACTAATACTGGAAAGCAACCTAAATAAGGACCGAATCGGATGTTTTATTCAGTACTGTCGCATTCACGGACCTAAGTAAACATGCAACTGTTTTATGGGGGTTGAGATCTTTGAACATTCACCTGGGTGACATCAGTAATCGCAATATCGTGTTATACGGCCCACTTTTTTCCCCGCCAAAACATTCACGTACAAAAGTAAAGCTTTATCAGTTGTAATGTATTGGCGGAGAGAGTGGGTCGTGAAACACGATAATGCCAAGTAATCAATTGTTTTCTGCATTTTGAAGGCCACAGCAAACCCACACAAGCGGATCAGCTTAAGTTTCTGGACCCCTCCCAATGGGAAGTTAATGATGGCCAGTGGCCACCCACACCCAAATGATGCCTGACTGCTGGGTGGTACATTTACTGCACCCACTTTGCCTGCCTTCCCAGTCAATTCAGCAGCCTTATGGAATAAAGTGCTTAAAGTGCATTGTACGTAATACTGTGCTTTATTCTTAAAGGCTGCTGAATTTGACTGGGAGCAGGCCAAAGTGGGTTCAAGTAAATTACCCAACCCTTGACATGCTTTCTCAAATCTTAATCATACAGCGTTTTAGATTTTTGTCTCACCTGAACAAAAAAGTTCAAGACACTGCAATCACTAACGACTTTAGATTTAAGGTTCTGCGGGTCCAGATGCATGAGGAAATGCCTAACTTATCCACACAAACATGCATTCCAATTACCTTCTTGAAGAGGTGAAAGTTAGGCATGTCCTCTTGGCATGCACACCGCATTATAAAACTGAAATCTGAAAGGTCGTCGTTAACTAATTTTGTGTTGTGTGTCAATTGAGTGTCAATGTCAAATAATCATCAAATTTCGACCTTGTGATTCAAAAATTGGCAACCTTAAAGGGATAAAGCATGCGATTTTGCTGATCCGCACATCAAAAAAATCATCAAAATTTGTATTTTGGCATTTTTTGTCCTGGAGCATAGATTTGCTAACAGACCTGCAAGTGGTGGCTTGAAATCCTGCATTAAAGACAAGCAGGACATTTATCGATTCTGTAATTTCTATACGTGCGTATCAAAATTCCAACTTGAGATCAAAATAGCCTTTCCGTGTGGGGATAGCCCAGATTTATAAGGCATACTATGGGCATCATGGCACATGACATCAAACACAAATATTAGTTATCTTTATTCGTTACTGGTGTAAACCACAATCAGCGGTTTAGTGTAGATTTTGAATAGTCATCGACTTGTTGTATTTCTATTTGCGGGAAAGATGGATGACAAATTTCCTCAAATACTCATTTTTATCCCTGGCTTGAAAAGCAGAGAGGATATGGTCATCTCCGAGAAAGTTTCAAAAAAGTCCCGTTTTGAGGGTGCTCACAAGTCAAGCACAGTTTAAAGCTTGTTTTGGCCTTTAAGAAATGATGTTTATGAATATAAATTATACTTAGGAGTTATGTTTTCAAAATGATCCGGACTAGATGTTGTAAACGGATGAGAAAGTATCAAGCAATAAGGATCTAAACGATGCATAATTCTGATTTCGCCATGTCGCCAGCCCAAATCGTTCTTTAAAATGTGTCCCCTGCTCGTAACAAGAGCCGCATATCACAGATGCATTGCATTTTTATCAGCCTCTTATCAATAATTGTTAAGTTAAACATGAATAATATGTGGATTATTAAAGTTTAGCAAGAGTGCCGGGAGTGCATGCCGCAATATTGCAAACAGATTACGTTACCATAATTCGATGGATACAAAATTGCTAAAATAACTGAATACCCGATGATTCCAAATATGTGATTAGCATCGAAGAAGATGTCAATGTTATATTATACTGTTTTGCATAAAAATCTTGGTTTTCAACGTAACAATGTCCGCCTAGTAATGAAAGAAATCCCTCCTGTTACGTTTCATACCGCGACAGATACGTGACCTCCCTCCAGGGTTTGTGCGTAGCCAGCTTTTTTTTTCAGGGGGGCAAGGGGGGGGCACACCATATTTTCAGGGGGGGCAAGATATAGTCAAAAATTTGTTTAGTATACAAATATACATGGTTAAAGGGAAATAGGGACATATTTTCCCTTTGTACTGGCTCCGGGCCTATCACCCCGAACCCGAAGGGGAGGGGTGATAGCCCGTAGCCAATACCAAGGGAGGAAAATAGCTGGCCCTATTTCACGATATAAACCATTTTTATTACACCGCACTGTGACTCTGGGGGACGAGGTTGTAGGGAACCAGTCTGAACTAATTCCCTAGGGAAATAGTTCGCGTAATAGGAACCAGCCAATGAGATTAGAGATTATGTTCATGCATAATATTCATGAGCGTGGTGTAATAATATAGTATATGGCATATGAAACACTAATTTTCAGGGGGGCAAGAGGGGGGGCAGATTCCCACAGGGGAGCAGCTCTGCCCCCACTGCCACCCCTCTGGCTACGCACTGCTCCCTCCTGCTACGCTCTTGCAATACGGCGTGATACATAAAGTCAAATACCACCAACCAATGCTTTGTATGAAGGTAATACCTGATAAACGTATAGAGACTAAGTCGGTTAAGCACATACTTTCATCAAGACAGCACGACTAAGAAAAATGGCATCCGCCTGACAGATACGTTACGACAGATTCGTACTTAAGTGTTAAAGTTAAAGACAATATACTAAAAATCGGATATATTTTAAGATCACCCATTCAATGTTCCGTGTTCTGAGGAATATTGAAAGTTTACGATTTTCGGAATTCATTATGTTGATATTTCGTCATTGTGGAGACCCAAACTTGAACACTTAACAGAGAATGGCCCTTATGCCGCATGATCCGTATGTGTGTATGTTGTATGTGTGTGTTCCAGTTTGGTTAGGTTTTGTTATCGAGTCTCCTTCGAAAGTTTAAAGTCCGATTAAACCAGACTTGGGTAAGGTAATAGGGGGGTCCTTCATATGTGGATGGTGCAAAGGTCATGGACCAAGGTCAAAGGTTCATCTGAGGTCATGTTCAGTTCCAGTTTGGTTGAGGTTGCAGTTTTCGCGTTTCCTTCGAAAGTTTAAGTCCGATTTAAACCGCACTTGGGGTGAAGGTGCAGTAAGGGTCCTTCAATGTGGATGATGTCAAAGGTCCGGACCAAGGTCAAAGGTAACTGAGGTCAGTTCCAGTGGTTAGTTTTTTTTTCTGGTCGTTCTTTGAAAAGTTGAAGTACGATTACAACTTAACTTGGTCAAGGGGAAATACGGGTTCCTTCATATGTTGTTGGGTCAAGGTCCACATACCAAGGTCAAAGTCAATCTGCGATCATTTACCCCTCTGGTAGGCTGTCATCTTTTCAGCAACTGTACATTCTAGATTATTCCATGCGAAAATTTATGAATTTTGATTGCATGAAACTGCAACTTGTGCCAACTAACCAACTGGTGTTATACTGCCATCTTGCCAGGGGATCGCGCAAGTTTACTTGCTGTATTTTTTTTAACTATTTGGTGTTGTTGTTCCTACGTTAGTAGTTATATGGAATTTGTAAATAGTTATACTTGATTATAAGTAAAAAAATGCAGTTCCACATTTTTTTAATCTATCGCATAATCGTTGCTTATCCCTTTAAAGGGCCATTCAAGGAAGTAAAATAGACATATCAATATGAAGGTCACTAAAGGTACGACTGATACTGTTTAGTTTATTGTCGATGATGATACAGAAAGGAGTAGTAGTAGGAAATAAAAGTTGCAACAGTGAAATTAAGGGTTCAAAATTAAAGTAAAAAGTTCAAACCATAAAACATGTCACTGCAGTATCGTGCATAATTGATGTTATTATATACAAGACACATTCTAATGAAGTTATTGGAGGAAAGCATTTTAAATCTTATAAATCAACAGAGAACTATTTACAGATCCATATAACTACCTTAATTTAGGAACAAAAACACCAAATAGTAAAAAAAAATCTGTGTTAAAGGGGGCATTTCATGATCCAGAAACCTCATCCCCCCCCCCCCCCCCCCCGTGACCTACCTCAAAAAGGTTGAGATTTTGTATACATCTGATGCGTATCCACTTGTAACTAGTCTTACATGCAAAGTCGGTCGTATCTGTAGAAAATTCGCCCAATGTGTATTTTCAGTCTGTAAATGGACAAATTACAGCACAGTGGCCTATCCAGGCATATGGGACCATGGGAAACAAGCAATTGCTCATAAAACACAAAAAACCACAAGATTGGGATCCAACTCAAACTTTGGAATCGCTTTTCTCAAGGATAATCAGTGAACCACCAATAAATAGGAGCTGCTGGCAGTAAAAGTGCACTTTAAATTCTAATTGGTTTAATTGCTGCTAACCACCATTTACTGCTCTTATTTGTGGGTCACCATTGGAGATGAAAGGACCAACTTCGCGAAAGGTTGGTGTGTTGTGTGGGGGGGTGCGGAATGGGAGGTGTGTGGATAAGGGGATTTTTTTGGGGGGTTGACATTTCAGGCTCCATATTCTCCTCTCTCAAAGGCAGTCTTACTTATGAGGTTAACCTTTTTGCGTGAGAAAAAAATGTTTAATGATAATCAGTTGAGCATAATGACTCAATTCTACATTCCCCTGGACCCCGGCTGTGAACCGCGGCCTAAAAAAGGAACGTTTATACGTTACTGCAACATAAAATCTCCCTGCCCTAAGTGGACAAATACCAAGAGTATAATAGGACCACCTGTAACAAACATGAGGCATCACTGAATTCAATACAGTGGATGTAGGTAGTCATGTATGTGGTTCTCTTTGCCCTAAGTATGGCTGCCATTACATAGGGTCTATGTACAAACTGCATCCCAGTTTATTCTAAGTCTACTTGCAAAACCATAGAATATACATTGTGGTCAAAGGGAGTGGAAGTGCTGGGCAGGGCAAACATGCCTTGATTAAGTGCTTGTTGTCCCCGCCGATCGAGTCGGAACGGGGGAGAAAAAAATGAGCAGCGGTCGTTAGTTCGTCTGTGAGCAAAAATGTTAACCCATGTTGTGATAAAAATGGTAACCCATGTTGTGACAAAAATTTAACCCATGTTGTATACATTTATCTGGAAGTTCCGTAAGGGCAACAATGATGTAACTGGTGGAAGAAAGCAGGTGATGAGTTCTCGACATTATTAGATTTTGGGCATAAAATATGCTAATTAAGTATCTAATTTGCATACTTTATGAACATTTCCTGCAAGGCGTGGACAAGTTTTCTAGAGTTCCGTAAGGCGTATAATGGTGTACCTTGTGGAAGGAAGCGGGCTAAAAGAGTTCTCGACATGATTAGATGTAGGAATATTTTGGGCAAATTGAGTATGCAAATGAGCTAATAATATTGCAAAAAGAGCGTAATTGCTATAGTTATGAGACTGGTACATTGGATGCTCAAAATTCCTGCACTGCGCATGAAAGCCTATCATGGCATGCATCTTTTTGTAATTTGAAAGTATCGATATATGCGGCTTAAGGTTGAAAATGAGCGAATTAAATATGGCAGAATTGCCGTTGTTATCTCTGAAACGGACATCGGATGGGCAAAATTCCTTCGCTACCTGAGACTACTATGTCATAGGGGAGGGGTGGGGTGGTTGGGGAGTGGGTTAGGTATTGGTAGGTATTGTGGGATTTTGGGGGGTGGAGGGTGGCAGGGTTTTGACGAGGGGGTGGGGTTGTGTTGCAGTGTGTTGAGGAGGGGGTGGGTGGTGTTGCATGGTGTAGGGGAGGTGGTGTGGTAAGGTAGGGGAGGGGTGATAATGTTGGGAGGTGGTGAAGGTTGGTGAGGGGGTTTGATGTTGGGGAGGGGGAGGGTGTGGGGAGGGGTGAGGGTTGTTGGGGGGGTTAGGGTGTTGCGGGGGGTGTGTGAAGGGGAAGTGGCGTGTTGCGGGGTGTTGGGACGGGTGGGAGGCGTGTTAAGGTGTTATTATTGGGGTGGGGGGTGGGTAAGGAGGGGGTGGTGGGTGCGGAGTGTGGGAGGGGGTGGGGGTTTGTTTTGGGGTGGGTGTGGCGGGGGTGTTGGGGATGGCGGGGTGGGGTATGCCTGCGGGTTGTTGTAGTTGCACTTATCGCATTTGTAGTGATCGGGGAAATTACGGGGGGACATATTTTACGCATCGCGTAAATACGATGTTCGCCTGTGGTTTTTGTTTGTATGCAGGAGGGCCATACTGGTGGCGAAGCAAGACCAAACGTAAGTGACCATTTGTCGGGAATTGAGTTTTGTGAATTTGAAAGAGGAGGGTATTGCCGCCATATTTAAAAACTATGTGTGAACATAGTAAAGTGATTAAAAAGTTTTTTATAAGAAAAAGTACCGTATATGCAATTCGCTTTTTCAGCTTAATGCACGACCAACGTAAGTGGCACTTACGTTGGTCTTCATTAAACCTATTTGCCCCTTTTCAGTGCAAGACCAACGTAGTGGCACTTACGTTGGTCTTGATAAGCATGTTGCCCCTTTCAGTGCGAAGACTTAGCACTACTAACGAGAAAGAACATAAAACTGATTCACTTACGTTCTCTTTTGTAAATAATATATAAAATTTTTTGTTTATTTTTAATAAGTGATTTCATTTAATCATACAAATACATACTCCTATTGGACTCATGCTTTAATTATGGACACACCACCCATAGAATCCAATAGAAACACAAAAATGTTCTTTCCTTTAAAA
The DNA here is from genome assembly GCA_023653785.1 of Ophioderma brevispina. NCBI lineage: Eukaryota > Metazoa > Echinodermata > Ophiuroidea > Amphilepidida > Ophiodermatidae > Ophioderma > Ophioderma brevispina. The sequence continues at coordinate 19,705 of JAMKCH010068982.1, forward strand.
TTAGTCAAACGCACTTGCGTTGGTCTTGACATTCAGCCGATTAGAGGCCTTTGTTAGTTGTGGGTGTGTGTCTGTGGTAAATTGTTTCCCCAAATGTAACCCTAAACAATTGCTAGTTTCCACATATGTGCACACATTTCCGGGATACTTGCATGTAATGGTTCATGGGGAGTGCCCCACAAGTTACCCCCCTCACGATGGATCAGAGTCACTAGAGGTCAGGCCCAAAAAAAAAATGATCACAGTTTCTCCCCCCAAATTGCTTGGTGTTTCCACATGTGTTACTCAATTTCATGACAATTGGAAACGATGGTCCTTGGAATGTGGCCACATTGGTGATATCGTGACCTTTGTTCCCATTCACAAACCGAGGCGGTTAGGGGAGATGATACATGATTCGGCGCATGCTGTATTTTTGGTTCACCTGTTGAAAACTTGTTCTCGCAAATGCAAGGGCTCTGCCTGAGGAGAACAGACTGAACTTGCTAGTGTAACAGATTCCGGTTGATTGTAAACATTCAAAATTGGGCAATGATCTTTAGTTTGGGTGAGGGGAATCGCTTCAGCCTTGTCATGATTCTGTCTAATATGATCTTGACATATTTCCACAACAAAACACACAGTCCAACACACTTATAGCACTTGTCATGTCACTTTTATTTCATATTATGTGCCTGCAAAATTGCTCCGTGTTAGATTATCTTTCAGTCTTGTAAATTCAAACACATCACACAACCACCACTAATACACAGGAGTCATCACACTTGCAATACAAATGACAACATTAGCCCAATACAATTAAAATGAACTTAAAAACGGGAGTTTCCGGTACCTGACCCATCTGACACGGTTTCTGACACACTCATGAATTCGGAAACCCATCCGAAATAAAGCACATGTTATTCTGTTAAGGTTCTGAATTCATGTGGTGTCGGAGGGTCAGGTTAAGGCACTCCCTAACAACAATCTCTCAACATCATCAATACACACTGATCAATAGTAGAGATTGGTTTATGCAGAAGAAATTTATTGCCAGGTCTTTGTCAAGCACTTACTATCACGATGGCATAAGGAGTAAAGATTATCCGCTCAGTAATGGTAGTGTAACTTGCTAAAAACTCATTTGAAACCCCATGAAAAACCTGGCAAACTCAGGTGATAAACCAAAAATTCTAGTAATCATAATCTTTGCAATATCACTGGGACCGAGGTTGGTGTATAGGTCGGGATCGGAATTTTAAAATTATAGGGTTCGTTGGTAATTCTTAAAACAAAAGAGGCTATGCAAGCGTAAACCCAAAGGGGTTGCGATGAATGCTTGACAGAAATTCAAATAAAGAGATGCGGGGGAAGGTGCCATTTGTTCAGAAATTATCTAGCAGTTATACGAGCCTATGCACAAGTCTTTTCATTTCATGGAAATTGATGGGAGTATCCATGTGCAGAACTATTCCCATTTTTACCAATTATGCCCTGATATATCTTTGATATGGATGTAAATGATCCGCAACAATTCCGAATTACAGGGTGTAGCCAGAATTTGTTTCAGACTAACATTGACAAAAGAAAGTATTGATAGACAATGTAGATACTGAGGACCAAAGACCTTGAAAGTTAAAGGAAACACAAGTCGATTGTTAAATCCCTATGTCACCACATTTTCGGTTAAGCCAAAATAATTACGTAAACTACAACAAAGAGGTTGATCTTATGAGCTCGAATGTCAATTGTCATGGTTCACTTTTAGTAATGAGAAAGAATGGCTCACTATGATTTATCAAGTTTACCCGGGTGTTATGAGGTTAACTCTTCTCATCTAGCCTAAAACTTCTAATCCCATCACATTTGCCCCCATTTTTTATTCAGCAAGTCTTTCTATGCAGGTTGACCTAGGGTTTAATTACAGACATGGGCAAAATAAAAAATACTCTTGGGTTTAACATACCTATGTAACACTATAAAGCTGGAATTTTGTACTTCATAATTTTGATAGTGTCAGAACAGGCATAAGGCTTTTGAACTATGGCTAGAAAAATGGCAAGGTGGAGAAGCCACACAAATGTTTAAAATTGGCAAATTACAGAAAATTAAGATTACTCCAGCTTTGACAGTAATTTCAGATCGATGTTGCACATTGGTGGAAAAATTGATTTCAGTTATATTGCAGTACTCTTGATCTTCATGAATTATAGATTGCACTTGGTATTTGAGTGAAATTTGATTTCAATTTGTATTGCTTTTAAAGAATTACTCTTAAACATGATAGTCATATTGGGCAATGGACATGGATTGGGAAATTGCAACAGTTGTAACAAGGGTTGCAACATTTACACCAAACTAATTGATTTGTCATAATCGTTACGGCAGATTTGGTTCCACAATCTAGAACAAATAGAAACAGTGATTACAATTGATAAAAATTACATTTTCCCTATAACATTATTTGACAAAATGAACGTTGGATCAACCAAGGTGCTAATGATTACAACGAAATGATCACGATCAAAAAAAAAAAGTAAAACCCCATCAGATATTGTTATAACAGATATGCCCTCCTACATACATGTTACCATGGAATTTTAATAAATGAGAGAGAGTGCCATTTTTGTTTTCTCAGAAATGATGACAGAAGTTCTATGAAGAGACATGCACAAGTCTTCATATTCCGCAAACACTTCAGAGTTTACATAGTGTAGCCAGAATTTTGTTCAGACTAGAGTTTGACCAAAGATTTAGAAGTACTGGACATACAGTATAGTTAAAATTCCTTGTGTTGTTGCACATTTCAATGTGGCCCAACTAATTATGCTATACTCCAACAAAAAGGATCGATCTTCAGAAGTTAGACTGCCAACTGTTACTTGTTCACATTTAGTAATGAGAATAGAATGGCTCAGTATGATTCATCACATTTTACCCTGGGTTTTATGCAGGTTAAAACTGTTCTTATCAATGCCTAAACATTTTAATCCACATCAAATTTGGCCCCAATTTTTGTATTCATGCAAGTCTTTCTATGCAGGTTAGACCAAGGTTTTAATGCAGACATGGGCAAAATAAAATAAAAATACTCTTGGGTTTTAACATACCCTACATAACACTATAACACTAATCATTTTTAGAGTGTCAGAAATGCAAAGGCTTGTAACTATGGCCAAAAATGGCAAGGTTTAGAAGCCACACAAATGTTTAAAATTGGCAAATTACAGAAAATTAAGATACATCAGCTTTGACAGTAATTTCAGATCGATGTTGCACATTGGTGGAAAATTTGATTTCAGTTTATATTGCATTAATCTCAATCTTCATAAATTATAGATTGCCAATGGTATTTGATGTTAAATTGATTTCGATTTGTATTGCTTTAAAGAATTACTCTAAACATGATAGTCATATTTGGCATTGGACATGTGATTGGTTAACTTGCAACAGTGTTGTTGTAACAAGGTTGCCAACATTTACACCAAACTATGTGATTTTGTCATAATACTTACCGCAGATTGTGGTTTCCACAATCGCAAGTCAAAGACAAAGTGATTCAATTGATAAAATTACATTTGCCCCTGTACCATTATTATAAATGAACGTTGATTCAACAAGTTGCTACATGATTAAAACTAAATGATCACAGATCAAATAAAAAAAGTAAAACCCCTCTATCAGATATATGTTATATAACAGACTATGACCTCCTACTAAGTGTTAATGGAATTTTAATAATGATTTGTTACAAAAGAGTTATCTTTTTTTTTTTTGAAAATTACAACTTATAATTTATTACCATAATAAAATTATATTACAGGTATCTAAAGATTTTACACAAAAATGTTGTACACATTTACACTGTTTTCTTTTGATGGTATAAATAAAAAAAGCCAGCCAATGTACAGGCGTCACTACACCCCTAAAACTACCCCCACTGCCATCAGAACTCCTGCCATGACAGACCATGACTTAACGGGTCACGTTTCGTCATACATGTACTGTAAAATTTTCTAGCTCAAAATCTATCAGCCCAAATTGAACCCAAACATGCTCCACAGACTGATTACAACCGTGTAGAGTGATTGTTGTAGAGTGTGATTTGGCAACTTTGAAAGAGTTTACTTCTTTCCTACTATTAGGCATTTTCTATTAAACATACATGGACATATTACAATTTCCACTTCAAAAATAAAAATAGTAGACCTCTCTTCAAACAAAGTGTATATTAGCAATAGGATATCTTTGCCCTCCGAATATTTAATCTGTGATATTCTGTAACGAGACTAAAGCGTACAATGTAAAACTTCTTATGGCCTGGAACTGTAGAGATCCAACTAACAATTACCCTTACGTTTCCATGTCTAACCATGGCACTGGGTTATTATTAATTATATGATAATCACAGAATTGTAATTACCATGTGTTGTAACCATCTGGGAATACACGCCATAATAGGTATCACAACACCTATTGGTAATATCCCCCAAGATAGAAATATCTACCTAGCTAGATCAGTGTATACTTTCATCTTCCTCTTAGTGGCACGTGGCACTAGAAGTGTAATCAAAAACACTATTGGCAATCGGAGCAAATTGCCAAGCACTTTAAAACCCATGATATACTGGGGTATTTAGAGCGATTAGAGTGCACAATACCGGATTTTGACACAATTACCAGTGTTACGCATGCTCACAAGCAGAAATCTCTCGCTGCGACTGGAAGTATATCACTGGGGTTTAGACAAAACAAAAGTATCAAAATAGGTACAGACACAACATATCCAAGATGCATGCCGATTTTGACGACTACGGAGGAGCAGCCCAGGGATGTATCCTACGATGGACTTGTACTCTAAAAATCCCAATTTTTGTTGAAATGCAGAAAATATTGCTTGAAACACGTTAGATTTTTCAGTCAAGGTTTACACAATTATGAGGAAGGTCAAAAATCTGGATTTCTCTGATGCCATTGCCTGCATGGTCGTATACAATACTAGCATCCAACATTGCTGTCCCCATGATGCAGGGAATCTGATGCACACAAGCCATAACAATTCTGAGGCGGCTGCAAACAAGCGCCAGTTGACTGTCGTTGTGTAACAGTAAAACCATGTTTCATTGCAGAAGAAACCAGTTGACAAACGGAAAGAACTGGACAAGCAATTTGTGGTTGAGTTTGAAACCACTTAAACCATAACATGTGTACTTTGAGCCATGCTGTGGGTTTGTGTGGCTTGATTTACATACAAGCAAATCTATGGAAAGTACCTCATAGACCTTGCAGAAAATCAAGGATCTCAAATTTGTGTTTTACTTTGTCAAAAGCAAAGCCAATAAATAAGTTTATTCGGTCTCAAGGCAATACGTGAATTTTCGTCCTTTTGGACAGTATCCAATATTCATGATAAACAAACAAACAAAATTTTTTATTTTTTTTATTTTTTGCAATTCAAATGTTTTTTTGGTTTAGAAAATTGGTAACTAAAGACAAAGATGGATTTGTTTCTTCACTGACAATATGATTCTGGAAACCTGGCAGTTATGGACATCATTTAACAATCTGACATAATCCCTATGGTGATAGTATATCATCCTCAATGTTCGAATAGGCTTACCCATTTATAATCAAAGTCAGAATTCTTTGGACTTTTCAGAATGTGCACATACTTGTACTGTGTTTCAGAGCAATAAAGTGATGTGCTATTTTTGATTGGGATACAAGTGTCCAAGAGATTGTGAATATGACTATAACAACTTTGCCATTATAGCACATTGATACAGAACAGGTGGGGGCACCAAAAGCACAATGTGTTTACAGACATATGCACAAAGGCAGCTCACGACTCCTTTGATATTTGCTAATATACCCATAGACAGTAGAATTTTCAGAATGAAGCTAATTTCAGAGTGCCACCATTTGTGGGACATTTACTGCCCAAATATTGCCCAAAGTACTTCAAGACTCTTACAGTGTACATCAAACCATAACTTTGCTCAGTATAACACTAGTAGTTCCAAACCAAAACCACACTGAAAACGGTAGGTTGGTTCTCTTTGTTGGCTAGCAGCTTACATTGGGAATCTTTTGTGCCATTTGTTTCTGCACATGCACAATTTGTCTAGTCTAAGATGTCTGTTTGGTTCCATATTCCTTGTTGCTATTATCAACATAGTGCAAAAAACTTTCACATACAGTAATGATACTAGTTTTATATACATGTATACTCAACACACAACCAGTAACATTTCCCCTTTTTTATTTTTTGCTTTTTTTAAGTTTTTTATTTTTTTCTGTTTTTGTAATTTTTGGTGATTAAAATGATGTGAAAGACACCAATTGCCACATTGATTACATACGTCATGCTATAAAATCTTACCTACATACTTTTTTAAAAAAACAACATTTCCAACAATCCATTTAAAAACCACCTAGTCAGTTTTTCAACAAAATATATTCCCCTTCTAAACATTTCTACATTCACATCTTAATCAGGGCACTTGTACGCGACATTCAAGTCACTGCTTATGCCCATATTCACCGAGCACTGTTGAGAGAATTAAGTATCCATCTCTGCATGCTCCCATGCAATTGCTCTAGATTATTCACGTGTTATGGATGTTATGTAATAGTGCTCCTCTCAACATATAATAAAGTGAATCCTTAACACTCAATTTAACCAACCCTGTTTGTCTAACTACTCCAAGGTAGCCATAAATTACAAATATTAATTACTGGATGCCGGCTTAACTTTTAAACACACACCTTAATTCCTTGGCACTTCAGATTGTCTACAATAATTCAAGGGATGCTTAACTAATTACAAGTATTAGCAGCTATTTTGATAATGTGGGCTAGTGCACGTCCTGTCTTAAAATATAAAACAGCACACCCCAAATTATCTCTTGTACTACCGGTTCAAAATATCAGCAGGTTCTCTCCTAAAACATTTTTACCATCAATCTTAAGTCAGGTACAGAAATTTAGAGTGTCATCTTGAGGTTTCACGCTCAGTTAGCTGCAAACATAACTGACAAACAAAAATGTTACTTCCCGGGAAGAAGCAGCAATATTTCTCCTAAAGGATGACAAATTTTGTTTTATGAAAAAGCAAAATTTTCCTCCAGGTACCAGTAAAACCAAGATCGATCTTTGCAGATTCATTTTTTCCTCAACAGACTTGTAGACTGCAACCCTTGCAATCACGAATCAAGAAAAATCCATTAATAGGTTGAACAAAATGGCCATCTTATGAAATAGAACACATTTACTCCATTTGCCATCTTGTTCCCGGTCCTATTTCTGGATATTACTTCACTCTGATAGTTCACCTGTCTGAGAGGTATTTTTGTGAATTTTGGTTTAAGATAAATTAAATACAAGTATAATCTTGCTTATTTCTGATTAAACTGACTATAGCACATGCGACTCGGCTATGCCACCTTTCGTGCACCAGCCAAACATGACATCAGGCAAATGCGACAGCTTTGTGCCCAACAGACGCTGGCTTGTATGAAATGTAACCCCGATGTCCACACAAAACCCATAGAGGCCATCAGCATCCAGAGAGTCACACTGTCTAAGGCAATACAAACTACAGTCAATACACTTTAACACTTTGGTAATGACACAGTATTATTTCAAATAACTCTGTCCACACAAATGTAGACAAAACATTGTTGTACTCACTTGATGACATTTGTTTAAATACTTATAAAACTGCAAACAGTATTGACTGTACACAGGCCGTTTCTCACTTGAACCAGGCCACTGTCCAGTGTTACAGAATATATGCTTTTTCCAGATAGTTTATGTTACTGGCAATACCCAAATTATACTTGTGGATAAATCCCTTTAGTACACATTAATGTCTCTACATTCTGCTCCCCGCAAATTAGAATAGACTTAACAATACACACTTACCCACACTTCTAAACATCTTCAAAAAGATGTATATAAAAGTAGTGTGGGTAAAACACGGTTCAGTTCATACTTCACTGCATCTGCAGTGCAACACACTCTTGTAGGTCTAAAATGCCAGTACATATGCTGCAATTCACTGCGGGTCGTCGCAAATCACATGGGCAATGGTACAGTGGCTTGGAGTGCAGCCTTTTTTTTTTTCATTTTTTGTCACTTTTTCATCAAGGTTACACTACGATGCAGTGACTGACATTTACAATGCATTTTTTCCTGAAGGCACTGCAAGTCCAGCAAAGTATGAAGAAACCATCATCACTGTCCCCCTAAAGCTTGCACATTATACAATGATGGCAGACACAATCATCAGGGTCAAGTTTTGTCACATTTTTGCATATGTCTCATGCACGGCATACTGCTATAGTTGACAATTTACCACTGATCTCAAGTGATACACATGCCAAAATCTCATTGTAATTTGTGGGGTGGAAAAAAAATCTGTGTAACAGCAATTTATAAAAAACTGTACACTTGAGGTCTGTGTTATATAAGTGACACTCAAATGCTCATTCCTTAGTTCACAATACAAATATCAATTGCCACTGAACTTTGTATTCTGCTAATGAGAAAAACTAGGCTAGTTCATTTGGAAATGTGCGCCCTACATGGCTTCTTCGGATGGAATAGTTCCTAGCGCCGCCTCTTTCTTCCGTCTTTTCAACAGAAGCGGGTTCGTTGATGCCGCTACCTCCTTGATTCGTATTGTGTCATGATCCACTCTCATTGTGGCGAGTGCATTCGTCATCTCATCCTGAAAATAACAAAAGGTGAAAAGGTTAGTGAATAACATCTATGAGAACAAAATGGCAAGGCCTGGGAGACCAATTAATGAACCAGCTGGGTGTGGTCACAAGTATAACAAAATAGAAATTACAATTCTATGGCATCTGTATCTTTGAAGCACAAAGTAAATTAAACTTCAAAGTACAAAGTAAATTAATCAATGCGCTGTGCAGCATTATCACACCTTACTACAAAATGCGCTTATACACGCTTAGGCCAGTCTAATTCATGCGTGATTAAGACAGCGCATGATGTACGAACAAAACAAAACTCTTATACTGATACACAAAATCCTGGTCATATAAGTCAACAAATACCAGGCATTCCTTGTGAGACTTGTGTGGGAGTTTATTGATTACTTTGTACTTCTAGGTTTACAGAGTATATTGAAGACCGTTTTTAATAAAAGATTTTAGAAACTTTCAAGCTACTGCACCAACATTTAAAACAATGTGTAATTTCTGGAGAAATACGACAACAAGCGTTCTCAGATTTTATTCTTCATTTTACAATTCCAAAGAGCCAAGAAAACTGACAAAAAACTGAATGTGAGAGAAGCCATATCTGTGCCTGTTTTCAAACGTATGCTTAAAACTCGCCTATTTTCATGTTAGTTATTGTTGTATTTTATGCTTAATTATTTCGTCTTCATTTTGTAAAGGCGCTGTGTTCTTTGTAGAGCGCCATGTAAATGCAGATTATTATTATTATTAATGAAAAATCAACTTTTTTACTTGTACAATTGAGGATTCCTGATTTTAAGTATTAAAATCTTTTAAGAAAAACTAAAGGTATCTGTCATATGAAAATGAAATTTGGCATTTTTGCTTTAGGCCAGTACTTGATCTGCCATTGATAGCCAATTGAGTTTGTCAGTTTTAGCATTGTTACAGTTTCTTGAAACATTTTTGCAGGGACCAATAAGACAACATTATTTAACTTGGTTTTTGCTCAACTTTTTCATGTCCTGTTAAAGTAAATATAAAAATCTTCCTGAATGATAGCCAGAACCTGACGGGCTGGGCCCCCACATGTTCAAAATCTGTTACTACAAATACGTGTCATTTGGGGATATTTGGGTTTCGTGAAGTTCCTGCGAAAAACACTTAATGTGTTGATGACTACATCTTAGCTATTCCAATACATTTATGAGTTAATACTAATGCAAGTATAAGCAAGTCAACAAAGCTTTTCTGAGAGGAAACACACCCCAATGTAAGTCCATGAAGAACAAATGTGGCAGCAGACTCGGTTCTCCTCTATTTATGTGGTACTAGCATCATACGAGACTTAATAGTTTTTCTTTGGGATGAAATGCCGAACACAACCCAAATGATCTATAATCGCTGTCACAATTCCTTTTCTGAAATAGGCGTCTACATAATGCGCACGTAGAGTTGCTGTGTATTTCCTTTGCGCATTGTCATGGTTCTGTCTGGCAGGAATGCGGGCGTAGTCTTGACTCAGAAAACGAATTATGACAGAGTATAGACAATTTATATTGTGCTGAGCCAAGCCGATGAGGCCTTAACACACACAGCACTGATTGCACCCTTTTAGTCTAAAACTAAATACAATGGACTCCTATGGTCTAAATCATAATCGCATGCACTGTGTTGTCATTGCAATTTGAAGGCGTGCCATTTTGGCATGAATGTGGCAGTATACTCTAAAACATCCAGCTAATTATATATTACATCATAGCAATGTTGTTTGTTTTCTAATGGTTCAAAACCAAGCTCAACAATACCTAATGACCGATATTTTAGTTCACTGCCTGTTGTCAGGTACATAATTGGTCTCTAAAACAATAGTAGAGTTATTTCCTTGTTCTGTTGACTGTTTGCTTAACCCCCTGGGATCTACCAGCCGATTTGATTGGCTAAATACTTCATATTTAACTCTATGTGTAACCAATCAGAGACATGGTAAGAAAAGCATAGGGTTTTGTACAGGTGTATAGAAGGTCTATTTTGATTGGTTACTCAGAAGTTCTATCATGCTTTATCATGTAATAGGCCAATCAGAGATACTATAAGGTGGTAGTAGACCTCAGGGGGTTAAATTACACATAATAATCACTGTGAACATGGCATGTGTTCATGACTTACCTGCACCTCTACCCATTGGTCATTCTCCTCTTGTAACACTTTAGTGGTATGCAGTGGTGTTTGTGGGACTTGTTGGCATTGCTGTATGAGTAATGAATCAAGTGAAAACATGTTCAATATTGGGACTTGCTTTCTTTCACCAGACATGCACAGAGAGAATGGGATGGCCAGGCCAAATATTAATACAAACAATTACAAAACATAGTTACAGCTGTTGCAGGGAACATGAAAAGGGTATCTAATAGTACAGATTGGACTAGAGAGAATGGTTAAAATAATGAGTGGAATCAAAGTCCCAACTTGTGGCTAATGTATATAAAAGCTTTTCAACCATGTAAAAATATCAATTTTGAAAAATCTTGAGGGTGCACTATCCTTGTTTCTGGCAAATAATAAATTTTGTAACTTAATTGAGGGGAAGTTGTAAAGCTACAAAATCACCCGCATTCAAAAGAAGGGACACCCCTGGGTGATTATCTGAAATGCAAATTGTTTATGTGGTAATTGAACCGTGAGATAAACTGCTTCTGTACATTATGTGTAACAAATATTCACACAATGCACCCACACACATAAATGTACAGAAGCATCCATTTCACCTCACATTGAATAACAGGACCAAGGTTGTTTGTACAAAATCACTGAACAAATATCTCTTGATCCAATAATGTATGCTGCTTGACCTATAATTTTATACTAACCCCCCAATTTGTTTTTAGGTTGAAATGATATGACTGTATATAGTCATAGATATATTATACCAAAAATTTTACTTCCTAACCCACCGAGTGGGTTCATAACTCTGTGCTGGTTAATCAACCTTTCTGCTGGATCTGTCTTGAGAAGTAGCTTGATTAGATCCTTGGCTTCTTGCGATACTTGACTCCACTCGGGATTGGGGAATTCGTACTGACCATTACGGATACGCCGCTTCATGCCGGGGGAAATGGCCATACCGTGATTGCTATAGAATGGTGGGAAACCACACAATCTGTAAAAAGAAGACAGTAACAGAGCAAATATTATTATTTACTATAGCAACATTTAAGTGTCTATGACTCATTTTGGTGACATTGGTACATGTCACCAGCAAATAATTTGATTGAGAAAATACAGTGTTCACCGAATGCATGTGTTGTCTGCTTCGCGGTTTGTGAATGGGGATGAAGGTCAAATGAGGTCATGAGCCACTACCCAAGGACCAATGTATCCAAGCGTCATAAAATCAATCGACATGTGAAAACACCAAGCAATTTGATAAATCTGACAATTTTTGGGTCATGACCGCTAATGACCTCTTGAAGACCTTTGAACTTTGAAAGCACTTGTGGCAGGGGTTACTGTGGGGCACTACCCAAGGACCATTACATGCAAGTGCCATGAAAATGTGTTCATGTATGTTGAAACAGTAAGCAATTATGTTTAGAGTTAACATTTGGGTTAACATATTTACCACAGATACATAGACACACACTGCCAAAGCAATCCCTATAAGTCTTTTGGTAAAACAAACAAGGTGAAAAATTGAATGTCCTCAAAAACATTTCATCCTTTTTGTTGCTTTTTTAATATCCTTGTGTGTTTAACAGTATTTTTTTATTTTTTAATATCCTTGTGTGTCTAGCGGTATTTAACAACTTTGATCATTCTTAATGCCAAGGCGCTATATAAATATCTGTGTTATTGTTATTAAAATTTGACTGCAATTTTCAACAACCTGAACAGGAACAGGATTTGGCTTTTTCTTCCATTTTTTTTCCACACCAAGATTGGGGGATTAGTTTCCTTAATTGATTCTTTCTAAAACTGGGCAATGTTGAAAGATAAATTGCACCACCACCACCTCAACAAACAAGATGTTCTCATTAAAACATACAAATTATTTTGGAAGATGTAGCTCATCTCAACATGTTCCTCAAGAAACAAAACACTTTTCATTGTGATTTGTCACATACTACAGATACCATAGCTGCTTACCCTAAATTTTAGACTAACTGGAAAAATTAAAATGTTCTTAATCACAATTCAGTGGTCTAGGTCAAAATGCTGGCTATCCATATCCCACTTTATATCATTGTTTTCTTTACAACTTAAGGTGGAGATGAATACAGGGTTATTGGTAAACAGATTACAATAAACTTAAATAACAGACCACTGCTTTATTTCCTTGAGTTGTGGTAATGCTATACGCATGATTGATCATCAAAAGTGTCCACAAGAAATATTTTAAGTTATGAAAGCATCAATTTAACCAATGGATACCAGCAATAGTTCAGTTTGATATTGAATCATAATTTATCATGCATTGTTCATAATAAATCACACATTGTGTTTGTTAACTCCCTTGACAATGACATCATCTGTGTAAAATAACCCTGATTATATAAAAATACACGGCAATCAAACTAAAGAACTTGTATCTGATATTATTATTAAAATTACTATTATTGTTATCAAATATTATAGGATATTATACAGTCCACTGTAGTTGCTTCATTTAGGCCTAAAAATGTTTGTTTGCCGTAATGGGAGAAAAATATTAGGGTCGGTCAGTCAGATATTTTTTTAAGATGAACTTTACTTCACACTGTTTTACTCTAAAATGAACACAACATGCTACTATTTGTAGCTTTTTTTACATGACATAGCAAGATCTTTTATTTTACTTGCAGGTGTTTTGTTTGAGTTGTTTGATGGTTTTCATCTTTGTGCGCTGTAAAAAATTGAATTAATGGAAAATCATGGGTCGATCGGCAATATTTTTTTTTTTCTTGAGGCTAATTTGCATAATTTTTGTTTTGAGTCGACAGGTTTTGTAACCAATGGCAGTCGGATTAATGGCAAATTTTTTGTATGCCTCATAGTGTACCTACCATCATTACCGATACAAAGCCAAGATGTATGCACAACATCCACAAATTTGAACATTAAGAACATTAGTGTGCCAAGCCTGTCCCACAAGAAAAATTCTAACAAATAAGTTGGTTCCACATCAATTTCTAATGTGTGCTTTACTACATTTCATTGTTTTTTATCAAGTTTAAAATGTTTTAATAAAATCGTTGTTAGTCATGATGGATCTGACTTTCTACTTTTATTTCCCTATAAAGTTCTACTGTAAGAAACAATTTAAAAAAATTATTTGAGCCTTAGGGTTAGGGTCTGTTGTTGGTGTCATCCATAAATAAAAACATTGTTTCCTCCTGTAGAATTGTAAAAGGTACATATTAGAAATCTTCCTTTGTGTAATAATTATGCATAATCATCAATTCTACATCATTAATATTATTATGTAAATCATCATTTCTACATTTTAATATTATTATGTAAATATCCCTAGCATATACATACTCTTCATTCACTTCTGTATGTTTAAAGACACTGGCACATTTGAAAAATAGTGCGCCTCAATATTTTTTTAAAATTCAATATTTTTTTGGCATGGTTGTAAGCTTTTATATACAACAGCCCTCACCCACCCCTCCCACGCTCAACTGATTAAGACCAAATCATCTTCTTATTGGTAAACATAACGCTTTTATAATTTAACAGCGTCGCTCGGCGACGTTAAATTCAGCAGGCGACGAAAATGGCGTTTAACACAAGAACACGCACGCCGTGTGCATGTTTTCTCCCACGCTATGCACATTACTGTTTTAATATCGTTCTATAACCTTGTGGTTTTAATATCCTGAGTACATTCAAAAAGATTCTGTATATCACATTTGTTGATTTAAAAGTTTATGGAAAACTTAAAAGTTGGCCTACAAATTACCTACCTGGATGTCTTTATCCTCATATCGATGTCCCTATTTGTTTTGGGGTATGTTATGTTTATGTGTAAATATATCTCGTTCTTCCATTGGCCCTAGAACTAATCATTTGAGAGCAAATGAAGAACTTTCATATTTTTGGGTGAAAATGTGTCAGTGCAGCTTTAAATCAGAGTCTCCTGTTAAAGCAGTGCTTATTAGCATGAATGAAAGCAAGCTCTAATAAATAGATAAGTACAGACTGCCCTCTGTCTGTTTGACAGTACATGCTACTCTATGTCATATCTATTTATTCCGTGGACTCAGATTCTAGCTAGCACCAGGCAACCCAGATACAAGTCATTCATCACTTTCTTTATATATACCTTAGGCCAAGTCAAAATAAATCTGGTTTCGGTAACCCTTCCATCCCAAATTTTTATGGTCAGGAAAATTTTTTATGCCCTTTGGGGAAAATTACACTTCCTTTTCAAATTCTGACAAGACCCACAGCCTCACACACAAAAAATGTTGGCAATAATTTTCCTTCCTTCTGTGTCCGTCCCAAATTCTTCAGAGTAATGTGCCAGAAACAAAATTTATTTTTGGTTAGGCCCTTAGTGTACATCCAATTAAATAGCAATATTGATGCTATTCACTCTTCTGTGAATTTTATGTCTTACCTAACTAACCCAATTATTTTTACATGTACTTCAGTGGCAATTTCCCAAAAATGTTTCCTTCATAATCCTCCAGAATCCACAAATTGAGTACTTCATGGAAACTGACATAATTAGGTCAGCACATGTTTTTGTTGTTAACCAAATTTTGAAGGGCAAATTTTCCTTTTCTTTTTTTCTTTCTTTTTAACATCAAATGGCAAGGCAAATAAGCAGCTTAGGTTAAAGTGAAGGATGTTGATTACCTAAATATATAAATGGCTCACTGAGTGCAAAGAGAAATAGCAATGTTATTGACATTATATCTTCAGTAAACAAGACCAGAGGTGTTCCCCGGAGGCATTAGCCAACTAGATAACTATTTATTTCCACATAAATATTAAATTTTTGTATTTCCACTGAATTTGACAAAGATGATATGATATACTTACAATATATACATAATGACACCTAATGACCACATATCACATGACTTGTCATATTTTTCTGGACCCAGTACTTCTGGAGCTGAAATATCAACAAAACAGAAACAAATGTAATTTAAAAGATTTATTTTAAAGGGCCGTGGTCCAATCGCTAATAGCCTTGTCCCCAGAACTAGTTTTTACCAGAAGTGGTCAGAAGAAAACTACTAATTTTCTCATTTACCCTGTGAAATCTTAGGGCTAAAGAACGTTTGGTTTGAATGTTATGAGCAAAAGTGTGCCCCATATTGGTCGACCAATTTTAATTTTAAACGGTGCTCTATGGGTCTTACAAAATCAGGTTTTTAGCTCTCACATCAAAACGGGTTGAAATATTGGCACAAAACTTTACAAATGGGGTCTGGAGTGAAGACCATTCTTTCAAGATGAAAACTTTATACACTTAAATTGGGTCTTCCCTTTTAGAATTTCATGTACAATCCCAGACAGGCCTTAATTACGGGTTATATGATTGCATACCATTTGAAAAAAAAAAAATCTTCCACCCTCATTGAGGAAGTTATTTGAATTAGTTGGTAATTTTTTGGAATAAGGAGTAGGAACTTGAGTATTATTGCAGTTCTAACACTCCATACTAAAGGTGCTTTTTCCGATTTATGTCTATTGTGTTCTTTACCGTCTTTACCATCAAGTACCGTGGGAAACAAACCTACGGTTTTGATGGTAGACGCAATAACGCATATTGCAAAGCCCTATTCATAATACTGTGCTAATATTGATGGTTAACCATTAAAACGGTGGTTTTTTGTTTAAATCTTGGGAATGAAATGGATTTGAGGGCTCAAATTTCAGGACGACAATAAGAAAAATACAGCTTTTCATCTGATATCAAAATCGATACAGCTTCCGGGTAGATCAGGTGGGTCCCAAAGACGATCGGAACATGCACCTTTAAGTACTCATGTGTTCCTGGAATAAATTATTGTAATTCTGCTGACATTGATAAAAATACTGCCACGTCTGAAGACAAATATCAAGTGTACTTCATATACGAAATAAGATGGAAAATGGACATATGTTACGCATATCTAAACATCAGCTGCTGTTGACTAGGTGATAACGCTGATGTGTATCAAACGGGGGCCTTTGTAAAAGGCAGAACCTAGATAGCACATCAGGATACAATAGGACAATGGGGCATTACATTATTCAATGCTGTGTTCAAGGTTCATCTATCTGGTTGTCCTAAATGAACCATATGGATAATGCTATCCAGTTAGATCTATTTAATTTTGGTATTCTGCTGGATACTAACATGTATCTCGATTGTATTTGAATCAGGTACCCCAAAGTTTCGAACTCCTCCTTGCATGCCCCATTGGGACCTATGCACTTCTCGAGTGCATGATCCATTTGTCTCACCCTATCAAAACCTTATAATTTACCTTCTACACATTCACCATAATCATAGGCATAGGTAGCATTTTTGTTTTGGGATGTGAAGGTTAAGAGGGTGGCCAGAAGACCATGAAAGAGGGGGTCAGATTTTAACACTTCAATGTTTTTCCGGTGAGAGAACCGGTAAGCATGGGGGGCAATTACACTACCTGACCTGATGGGGCACCAGTGCATATTTCAAGGGGTGACAAATTCTTTCCAAGGAGCACCAGGACTTTATTCGGTCGTACCCATACGTCCTGTATGTCCCGGCTCCGATGCCTATGAATAATAATTTTGGGTCAGTCTAGTTCAAATGTGGTTCTTGGGTAATACTGTAATCTAGATTTTTCAGTTACTTATTTTAGTGAACTGACCAGCATGGAAACTTGCTGGTCAGCCCACTATGATGCATAATATTGAGCAGATATGAACTGTAAAATGTTATTGCTAAATTTCTCATGCATACTGTACATGGTTTGTAAAAAGGGCTTTTAGCTTGTGGCATTAATAATCTGCACCCCTAGCCCAACTGCAATACTGGCTTTATGGGTCAATCTTTGTGTTGTTGCAGAATTGGAAACTTCTGGGAACAATCTGCTATATAAACCCATTGAGAAGGAAGTACCATTTCCTGACTTATGAACTACTTCTAAGTGTCAACATTTGGAATCCTATTTTGCTGTGTGGAAGCTTTTTCCTGGTGAAATTAACACCTCACAGACATAGCTTCTCTCCTGTCTGTGCAAAGGGAAACCCTTTGTGCTATAATCCACCCACAAAGTAGGATTTATTTTGTTCTTTCCCAGGTTTTGAGATCAAATAACACTTTGTGAACATTGCAAACCTCACTTTAATGTTTATGAACTCAACAGGAACTGTGCCTCCAATATTCTTGCTTTTTAGTTGTACCAAAGATTGAAATTTTGTGAGGTTTATGACAGGCATGTTACCTCTCTCTGCATGCATGCATGCATACAGCATAACAAGGCATGTGGAATGATAAGCAAACACTTTTATTTGTGTGATTATAACTTAAGTTGATAACATGCTGTTTGTCCCCATATATATACTGTGCATTCCTTTTCAAGCATCAACCAGGGTATAGGTTGGGTATAGGATGGGTATAGGGCGATCTTGAAGTGGTAGATAAGGGTGACAAAAGAATTTTAAAACTGAGGATGTACACAGTCTACATACTTATGATTTTGGTATCAATGCATGAATTGGACTGGCAAGGATAACCGCTGGCATAATGTGAAATGCGAGAATTCTGAGGTTTTGATTGGATTTGTCCTTTTGATACAAAGAGTTTCTGTGCAGTACACCAGCTATACTTTGTCTTGTCTGAAGTATAAAGTGACGACGCGCGCGTATATCTAGTGCCGCCTTTCAGTTGCAGCACGCTTGTGCTTTGCCCACGTGCGCGCTGAAAGTCGGTGCAATGTATACGCCCGCGTCGCTACTTCGTACTTCGAGCTGGATAGAGTGTAGTAGGATACTGTATACAAGCTGAGAGGAAGTAGCAAAGGTAACCAAATAAAATTTGGATTTGAACAGATTTATTTTAAACAAACACCTGGCTGTAACTCTGTTTATAAGAAAGATTTTTAGTTTTACAAAATTTTAAGATTGGGAACAACATGGAGATAATATCACATGAACTCTTAATTACATGTTTGAGGCATGTTGATATATTGTGTCAAAACTTTGATAAAGTAGTATATGATCTTATTTCCAATTTAACAAAAAAATCAAACTAACTGCTCCCACCAAACACACTTACCTACATAATACGGTGTATAACAGGGCGTTTGTAAAGTTTTTGTTGTTGTTTCCTTACAGAAACCAAAGTCTGTGAGTTTAAGATTTGAATTAGGTGCTTTGTCTAGAAACAGAAGATTCTCTGGCTTGAGGTCCCTGTGTGCTAAATTCATGCCGTGAAGATGCTGTATCGCCTGGCCGATCATGCGTACTATTTCAGCTGCCTCTGCAAGGGACAAATCAAATAACGGTCATGTTAAGTGATATTACTATCATGTGGAAATATTGTCCTATCAAGATGAAATTAATCAAAAGTGTCATAAGGCTTGCAGGAATGTACACATCATAAATGCGGACTCCATGTTATGCATGTCAAAACAAGACATTAATAATTTGTCTTCTACTCAATGTTGCCAATTTTTAAAATCAAGCAGAACTCTGTATAGTTAACAACTCATAACCCAAACTAATTTACATGTCTTAAATTCAGATTTCACCTTAACGTTGATAGAAATTTCTTGAAACAAAAGTGGGGGCAGTGATAATTTGCTTAGTCAATATTACAAAAGGGTAGGAGGTCCAAGTTTTATTGTAATTCTCCTACATCAAGTAGAACAATGGGAGAAAAATTGATTGAAAGCTGACAAATTTTATAATAGTGCATCATACAATTTTTTTTGTGTGATAACATGCAAGGGGCAAAAACATGATGTTGTTTATCCAGGCCCGTACGCAGGGGGGTGCGGGGGGTGCGGTCGCACCCCCCCAAATTCCACAAAAGGGGAAAAAGGTCCACTTTTTGCTGAATTTTTGCATAAAAGGTCCAAAATTTAGGTAAATTTGAAAAGAATGTCCACTTTTTGGTGATGAGATGTTCAGAAAGTCCAAAAAGGACCATTTTAGGGGGACCAGGTCCACTTTTACCAAAAAAGGTCCACTTTTTCGAAGTCCCGCACCCCCGAAAATAAATCCTGCATACGGCCCTGTGTTTATCTTACACCAATGAAATATGGGGGATGATTTACATTTCCCCTGTCAAACAGTGGGATATCCCCTCCATTTCCCATATTTCTGCCTGTACAATCTATGTACTAAATGCAGCGCCTCTTTTACAAGTTCATGTTCATCATCCTTGCCTGAGAGTAAGTCCTATGCTATGGTTAGAGGCGCTTGATCCAATTTATGAATATTGTGTTCTCTACATGATAAGAAAGCCTGGCCCTTACATACACTCCCCATTAAGTACTGTGGGAAACAAACTTGTGGTTTTGATGGTAGAAGCAATAATGTGTAATGCAAGGCCCTATTCATTGCTGTGCTAAATATTGATGGTTAACCAATAAAACAGTTTTGGGGAATGAAATGGATTTGAAAGCTAAAATTTCAGGAAGATAATGAGAAAATTACAATATTTCATCTGATATCAAAATCGATACCACTTCCAGGTAAATCAGGGGGTCCCCAAGTGATTCAGTATACAAACCTTTAATCAAACAATAGTAGTTAAATTTAATTTTATAGCAAATCACTGACAATACATACAGTTCCTGTATACATCTAGCCATAACTGCAAACATACTATGATTGCCTGTAACAAAGTAATGACAACACAAGCCTTAACACAGTTATGTTAAGATCTCTTCTAAAGACCAGGAAACTGAGTTAAGTAGACGATTATTGTTCTACCTTTTAGCTTGTCAAATTTTCTACTGTAAATAATGATGTTATCTTATCCACTGATTTTTGGCGCTTTTCATATTTTGTGCAATTGTTTTTACTCTTCTCTATAAATCTATTTTGATGCGATAAATGTGTAATCCTAATGTTTTTAACACTGCATATTTTGCTATTTTTTGTCAGAATGTGAGCAATTTTTTGCGGTTTAATTGATATGCATTTTAACCCAGTAGTTCAGATAGCAGCTGCCAAGTGACATATCATGCATTGTGTGTTGTACGCCGTACATGCACATCTATATAATCCGTTCAATACCAATGCGGAAAATGGCCTCGTTCTTTTATCATATTGATTCTATTTATGTTGTCAAAGGTCAAGTACCTTCTCAAAGCTAACAATCTGTAGTTAAGAGTTTACATACTATGTTGTTCAGAAGTCTTTTGCAATGAACTCTATATACTTTCTCAATTTATCCTGAACAGACTTTTCCTTCCAGGAAGTCAGTTGAGCCATGCATGAATGTCAATTGTCTTATCTGTTACATTTACACCTAGAATAGGACTTATGGGATACTTACATGTTTAAATAAAAGGAACTACTGATTCCTGACTGACAGGATATTTGAGAACAATACCGATTGAGCCTAAAGCACCCCTCATTTATAATTCACACATGTATCTACAGTTGTCAACTATTTGAATGAGTGAGTATTAAAGTTTAACGACAACTCAACACAATTGTGTTATATCGTGTCATTACATTTATTTAAAAAACATCAAACCTTTAAACATACATCACAATGAATTCTAATCACAACATTTTTTTAAAAAATTAAAAATATTTAAACAAATCAGCCTCCTTCAGGAAATTTATAACCTGAAGAGGCCTAATATCTTGAAATAATGTTTTCAAATCTGGGACACTGTAATATTTTCTACGAATAAGCGGTCAACTATTTGAAAGACTTGAAATCCTGAGGGAGTAACATTTTTTTTTTCATTTAAATTGTATATGAATGCAGTAACTGTGGCATGAACTTGAACTTAACAAAGGTATTAGGGAAATCCTTAAGGCACCACATTATAATAGATTAATTATGCTATTGTTTTGTTTAATTTTTTAAATGTCATGAATTTTAATAAGATGTATACATATTTCTTCCAATAAATTATTTGATGAAATTTTTAGGTACGGTATTATTTGCATATTACAAGAAACTCTAAATTTTCTAATTTTGGTAAATGGAATATATTACAACAAAGTGGCCTGCATGGAAAACTGCTAACATTTGTTCTAAAACACCAGCACCCTTGCAATCAAATGAAATTTTGGAAATGGGCTTTCTTCCGACAATACCTAATGCACATACGCTAAAGGTAAAAAGGAGAGCCAAGAAATGACCCTTTAAAGACACTATCAGTGATTTGAAAAATATTTGAAATTTGCAGGAATAGCTTCAAAGTGAAGGATAAGTCTGTATAGAATTCTCATAAGTTACCTTTTCCACCTGTAGAATTGACAGAAAAGGAAGAAAAAGGCAGTGTTCCATGATACGATTCCCCATTCAATTACGTGTTGTAGTAAGTGTCCGAACGGACAGTAATGACTAAAATTTCCGATTCTGTCCTTATTAGGTTGCTTCTGGTCTTATCATTTGGAGGGTATGTTACGATACCTGTACTTGTTGCATACATGCAGAAATCTGATTTTTGATGATTTTTTCGATTTTCTGATTTAGCAAATCACTGATAGTGTCTTTAATATCCATGCACCCTGGAGACAAGGCTGAAGAATTCATGATAAACCTCTTGAGGAAAAAGAAAAACTGTTTGGGCATTGATCCAACTCACAGTGACCCATTACTTTAACTCTATATATAGTTGTGATTAAGTTACAAAGCAAATGACTGAATTGACCGTGGATTGACATATCTAGGTGACATCGTAAATGGTTCCTTTTCCTCTTTATTCCTAAATATGATCCCAATATGAGAAGCTACAATTTTTTAAAAGTTTCATTTTCAGTCACCTCAAAATATGCACATCATATTTATCATTTGTAAAGCAGCTGTTAATTTTCTAACTGTTCAAACTCTTCTTTATTTAAAAATAGGGACAGCGGTCCCAAATAGGCCATCCGATTATGTGGTCAAAAACCCTAAGTGACCCCTGAATGACCTTTGACCTCCTCATCTATGACATAAGATCCCTTGCCTCAATGTATAAGCATACCAAGTATGAACTTGATCCATTACTGCACTAAAGTGCTAGACAACATTTTAACCAAAAGTGTATAACAAATGCACAAGATATGACCCTAAGTGACCCCTGAATGACCTTTGACCCCTTATCTGTTACCCCACATAAGCCCCTTTGTCTCAATGTATAAGCATACCAAGTATGAACTTGATCCATCACTGCACTGAAATGCTAGACAACATTTTAACCAAGTATATACCAAAAGTTTGACACACACAGACTGACAAGAATCATGCTGCCATAAGGTCTTTCCTATCGGACGACATTATAAACTTGCAAACTATTAGTATCAATCTAATATGTTCAGAGCACAGAATATAACCCAGAACCGTAGATTCTCCTGAAATGGCGTAACCAGAATTGAGGTGCCCAAAAGTACTACAATGAGCATACGCACTTCATTATCATAGTTTTGGGCATCACCTAATGGGCCAATCATATTGTCATATTTGGAAGGTCCTTTTCCATCAATTGGCTTTCGCATAATTATTGCAGAAAAATCGGCCGATTAAACAATGGAACATTGGGGAAATGCAACACTGATAACATAACATGTGAAAGACAGATTTTTATGTGTGTGTGCTTGCGCAACAACAGTGACGGCACGCAAGTGTTTGCGCAAAGACAACCACAGTGCACAGCGTGTGAGAGAAATCGGTTACGGGCTTGGGCTATTCCATAATACAATTCGCTTCTTCCTACTATATTTCTATGGTTCAGAGCCAATTCAATTCAACTGGATCATAGCCCATTTTTTTGTATTTCTTCCTTCATAACTGCACGTAATTTTCATTTGATTTCAAGTAAGTAGCATCTTTTGGCTCTCACTTCCTACTAAAATCCATGCAAACATTGCGAAGCTAATATAATCAGGTGATACCCTTCTGCTAAAAGTCATTGCCGCATTTAATTTTCCTGTCAGCCTGATAATGTCAAGTGGGCAACATTAGATCAGCCTAAGTCTCCATCAAAACCTTCAGTTGTGCTACATCCCCATCAGCATAATACAGCAGGAAATGTGCTCTTGGTAAGACTGCAATAAAGCCTAGCATATAGCACGAGGGTACTTCTCTTACATAAAGCATTACACATTAGCACAGAAATCTAGTCTCTCTACTCAGTCTTAAATCCTCCAAAGGACCGAGCATAGAAATAGTAAAGACTGTAATACAAGTTAGCAGAGCTAATACGGCATTTGAGCTATTGAACAGGATACTCTCTCTCTCACCTGGCATGCCATACAAGTATTCTTACAAACCTAAGTGGCCCTTTAGTAGTAGATACACCTTCCTTCACTTTCACATCAATGTTTTGTAACTATTTCTGAACAGACGTGTGCTTTATTGCCTATTTAATAGCAGCAATTATGGTTTTGCATTAGGTATACAGCATATCAAATCTAGCGTAAACTAATTAACTACCATCTATTTTTAAAGCATCAAATATTACTAGTGCTAGCCCATGATTGCATAAGGTCCCCAGTGTGCAAATTCCTAGACATAACGACATCTTTATTTGTAGCACATTGCTACTATTTTCATAGTAGTAACACACGAACCAAGGTATGAAAATAGCCTGATATCGCCGATAAATATTATGGGTTTTGATTACCATTCAATCTGTTGGTTGATTAAAAACCAAGTGCCGAAACCGTATGCTTAGCTAGTTAAAGAAGCTCTGGTTATTCAGCCATGGAACATCTTCAAATATTTAGGCGAAATTTCCCTCCTGTTTATAAATACTTGAAGAGCAAGCTCACTTTACTCAGAGGAGCTGTGTGATTTCAGATAGCACACTGTACTTGAGTGGAGTCTTTTGACAGTCACATGCAGTCTATATTTTCAAGTTGTCTAAATCAATTTGTGTTGATTTTTTTCTTTTTCTGCACTTGTGTAAGAGGGCATCGTATATTGTATTACTTGTATTTTTTTTAATTTGGCTTTAAAAACTAAGAAAAAAACGTTTCATTCCACTTAACTGGATATGTTGTAGTGATAAAATTACCAATTTTGTGAGTATAAAGAATATTAGGCCTATATGTAAGCTCGCAGCCACATTTTTTTTTTCACACATCTATATTTTCCAAAGAAAAATTCAACCAAATTCAAAAAAATTAATTATAATGATAATGATGCTAATATCAATATTAAGGTGAAATTTTAATTATTCATGAGACTGAGTTGTATGATGTGCGGTCTATGGTAAAATCCTGTTACATACAGCTCATATGAAATCTCAAATTTGCATACATTTGAATAAATTTACATTTATTTATATTCATATTCTTTGTTATTAATTTACGGAATAAGGCGTCACTACCATAAAACTGTATATAACAAAGTTTGATATTATTATGGCGAAACAGAATTTCGCCCTAACATCATTTTCTATATCTAAAGGTGAAATTCGTCTTAAGGTGCATTTTAAGCTGATAATTATAATAACAACAATAATAATCATGCTAATATCAATGTTAGGGCAACATTTTAATTATTCAAGAGACTATAATGCATTGTACCAAAGGCTGTCTGCAGTAAATTCTAATTACAGACAGCCCATCATACAAAATCTCAAAATTTGTATAAATTTGTACAAATTAATAATGACATTAGGGCAAAACAGAATTTTGCCCTAACATAATTTTCAAAATGGAACAAAGGTGAAATTTGCCTTAAGGTACATTCATAAGCTGATAATAATAACATAATTTTGTATAATTCCAGAGGGTTCTCCCACATTCTAACCATACCAATTTTTTTTATCAAATATGCAGGTATGATTTGAATGTGGGTTCATTTCATGATGTTGGAATATTTAATTTTGATATACCCTACTCATTCTTTATTGGAATGTTGATAAATCTACTGCCAAAGACAATTTTACAAAATATCAAAGTACATAGATGAATTGATTGGAATTAAAATTCAAATATGACAAAATATGAATATATGCTCTGAAAATAAACCTGAAGATGGAAGTTAGAATTGACAGCGAAAAAGGTTAATTTATTTACATCAGAAAATCAAGTATATTTATAGACATGAAATCCAAGGACTGGAAACAGAATTAGGCTGCAAAACTTTAACATCCTTCCCACACACATTAAAGGGGCATATCTTGAATTCTTGACTCTAGCACCTTTTGTTTTATTTATAAATATTCACTAGATATCCTTGAAAAAGCTTATTCCAAAACATTTAGTTGGTTCCTATCTTTAATTCTGGTGTTATGCAAATTTCTTTCAAAACGATCAAATTTGCATTCCTGATTAGGCCACACATGCAACACTAGGGCTAATGGTTCAGTGATACAAATATCTCAACATCGAAGTTAAATTGGGGAGACTAAACAAAATGCCTCTTTTAAGCTAATTTACTCTAGTAAGATTAATATTTATCAGAAAACCATTCTGCTATGATTACTGAAGCCCACAATTCATATGCCTCACTTCCAGTGCAAAGTCCAACAAAATGGACATATACATGTAAGTGAATTGCATCACTAGCTTCCAATACCTTGAAACCCACAAGTTCTGTACAGCTGGTAATTTTTGTGCTACATTTATTTTCATACTTTTTGTATTTCAAGCAGCTTCTACATAAATAATAAAAATGTACCAAATATACTTCTTTTTGTGTATAGCTTTATGTAAAGAAGCTCAAAATTGTGAACGTGCAAACAAGTAATTAACAGTTTGAAAACCTGCAGCAGAACTCCCAAATTTTTGCATAAAAATTGACAGATTTAACAGTAGTAAAATTGTAGCCACACTGTTCACTAGTCCTCTATATTATGAGCACTACCACTTTCACCAAACAGAGATACAGCTACTTTTTATCTGTAGTATCACAAATGCAGGGCCGTAGCCAGGGGGGGGTGTGGGGGTGCGATGCACCCCCCCAAAAATGACAAAGGTCCGCTTTATGATGTTGAAGGTCCGCTTTGCCATGTTTAAGGTCCGTGTTGTCAATTAAAAGTTTGTCTTAAGGGTTGTGGTGCATGGTATATGAATGACTAAGCAGCTGTTAACCATCGCATTACGATTGTCGTTGTTACTATACTGTTGTTTTCTCAACGCTGCGACGAAATTTTTTTCTTCCCTCCCCCCCCCGCTCTTCAGAATTTGGAGACGACGGTGAAAAATTTTGGGTCAACCGGCGAGCGCAGCGAGCCGAAAATGTTTTTTTGCTACGCAATAGGTCCGCTTCTGGCAAATCCGCACCCCCCCGCATAAATTCCTGGCTACGGGCCTGCACAAATGGGTTGTGTTATTCTGGGTACCCCTTCAATTATGCATGTTTCCATATCATACTGCTATGACTGTTATGTGTGTGGAATACCAACAAGACTGCCATTGAATCAAAGATTGCAATGCATGATTATAAACCATGAATTCAATTGCTACCAGCTACCTACCTCTTTCATTGAATGCTGTTCTTTCTTGTATTCTGCTAAAAAGTTCACCTCCTTCCATTCTGTAAATAACAAATATGGGACAGAAAGAATGTTATGTACTGAGGTGGCATGAAAAGTAGAAGCAGACTGGGAGGTTTTAATTTGAGGGTTTTCACATACACACATATAAAATTAATATTCTGCTAACTACATCATGACTTTCTAAAAATATATTTTACTCCAGTTTATATTGCCCGTACCATATGACTATTAAAAGCACCATTTGTAAAACACCTGAATTTAAAGTTCAATAAATAATGAAAATGATTGTGCAAAAACAGTTTTATGCATGGCTTCATCAGGTTTCATACAGCAGCATGCACTTCTGCGGCAAGAAACGTATGTTGCAAAGGTCAACTTCAGTGTTGATTATTCTCAGGTATTTCAGTATTTGAACTTAACACACATCACATAACACACAAAAATGCTTTGATGTATACTAACTCAGATGTGCTTATTTCTGTTTCTAGCATCAGGATTAAAGTATAGTAGAGTTTCATTTTTACCCAAACCCTAGTAACAAAGGAGATACTGGCACATTTGGAAAATAGTGCTCCTCAAGATTTTTCAAAATTAAGGCTCCTACATGTTTTATGGTATGGTATTTTTGTACATAAAATATATCTGTATTTTTCCAAGGTCTTTGACTATCATTCGAGAGCAAACTGAGGAAATTTCATATTATTTTGTTGAAAATGTGCCTGTGTTGCTTTTAAACTAATCAACCCTAACCCTATGTGTTAAACCAAAATCTAACCATATAACAAAGTTTATAGCCACTATGAGCAAATAAACAATAAAGCAGGGGTTCTCAATAGGCGGCCCGCGGGCCAAATCCGGCCCGACAACCATTGCTTTTTGGCCCTTGACTTGCTCTAAAATATTAAGGTAAACATAACAATTTCAGGTGTATTTGGCCCTCAAGTAGGGAACTTTCAAACGTGTTCGGCATTCTCTGGCCCTTCAGCTAATATAATTGAGAACCCCTGCAATAATGGTTTCATTCCCATGGTAACCCTAGTCCTAAATCTAAATGCAAAGGTTTATAGCCATCAGATTATAAACAAATTACATGTATAACACAGTTTCATTTCAACCCTAACCTTAGTCCTAAACCTAACCCTATAACTAAGTTTACAGTCATTAGGGTAAAATAAACTATAGCTTCCTTTTAACCCTAGTTATAAACCTAACACTAACAAAGTTTATAGCCATCAGATTGGACAAACTATATTAGTTTTATTTTAACCCTAGTCCTAAACCTAACCAGGTTTTAGCCATCAGGATTAGACAAATAAACTTTTTCATTGATTTACTTGTGACAAAACAGATAAAAACACACATACACAGACATGACAGATTGACAGACCAAAACACACACACATACGAAAAACCAACACAAACATACACTTTCATAAACATACACAAACTCACACACTTTAATTTGTAAACAGAACATGTACATAAATGGTTATCTGCTTTGGTTATCCATGGTGCTTGTGTGTGAATTCCTTTTCCCCATATTTGGCTATAGGATTACAGTCCCTAAATCGGTGCAGCACCAAGCACATTTTGCCTCAGGTACACAAGTCTTGTCTTGGCTCCCCACATCCTCTCTGCATAGGGAGGCCCAAGCTTTACTTCAGTCTTTATAATTTCATTTTATAAAATAATAGAAATTTGATTCTCCATGGGTGTCTCCAAATACACTTTTCCCTTAAATCACTTTACTGTACATTTCTACATAGTGAAAGCTTCCCTACAATTAATTTTACAATATAGGAAGCTTCACCACATTGCATACACACAGCCAAAGGTCAAGGTCTAGTCAGTATTGGTTGAGAGACCTCCAAACTGCAATTATAGATCAGTTATTGTCATCTTGAGAACTACGTTTGCATGCTGTTACAAACGAAGCTTCAATTCCATGAGATTTGAGTTTGTGTAATTTTTGTAGGATTTCTCCTCATCTTAATTTTAATGATATTTTTCCCAAAGAAAATTAAAAGCTGAAAGAGTTTCTCAAAGTTTAAATTCTAGAGTAGAAAATAAGAAAAAATTAATTTTACCACCCAACCCCTCATCCTATACCTTACATTAAAGAAGGTAATTCAATGAATAAATTAAAATTACAGCTAACAAGCCACACAAACCAATATGTACATTTGAAAAATAAAGGGCTCTATATAAATTCATTAAATAATTTTGAAAATGTTAAATTACACACACACTTTTAAGCCAAATTGCACAAATTCAAAACACCAAATGAAATTTGATGGTAGGAAATGAGATGGTACAACTATACCGGAGAAAGAATTACGTGCATTACATTCATAAAATATCGAGCACTCACATCTGAAGGAAACACCATGGGGAATGCAACATAATCATATTGGCAAAATGTTTAGACTGCTTACAGGGCTTTTATCTCTCAAAGGTTGTAAAAGGTTGTAGCATATATTGCCAAATGGGCATTTCAAATCCAGAAAAATTTTGTCTATTTATTCCTTTTTGGGTGTATGTGAACATCATATACTTAACACAATAAGAAATGTTTTAAAAATACCTTCATGCCTGTAAACCTTCCAACCAATTGTTTAGTTTTTAATATTTTATTTTTTTTGCAAATTCAATTCTATGCTATTTTAAGGACAATCATGTTTCCTGCATTCTGGTATACATTCTCAATGCTTCATAAGATATGTGTAGTAAAATTAATTATGTTCAAGTACAGGGTGACCCAATAAAAACTTTACCAAAAATATATTTTCCACTTTCTGTAATTTGATATCTGTGGATTTTATTTTATAAAGAATGGGTAATAGAGCATCTTACCTGACACAAGACAGAAAAACGGGTATTTAGCACAACTGCATGCATGCTAAAAAAAAAAAAAAAAAAAAAAAAAAAAAAAAAAAAAAAAAAAAAAAAAAAAAAAAATGGGCATTGGGGATTTCCATGCCTCAGGAAAATGATGCTCCATGGACAAGTCTGTTTTGCTGACTTATTGTTCAGTGGACCATATCTTGAGAACCACTCGACCAAAATGAACAATTTTTCAGGCAAGATGCTCAATTACCCATTCTTTATGATAAAATAAAATCCACAGATGTTAAATTTTAAAAAGTGGAAAAATATCACTTATTTTGGGTAAAGTTTTTATTGGGTCACCCTGTATTAATTTATCTCTCTCTCCCTCCCTCCCTCCCCATATATTGCGATTATGAATATTCTTTCTATAATTAGCACAAATTTCAGTCATCGTGAAGAACATTGCTTTTTTTAGCACTACTTCATATTTCAATATTGTTTTTATAAATACAAACTTAATCATCTCATATCTAAATTATGATTACGATAAAACTAATGATCGCACTTTCTTATCTACATTTTAAAATCTGGCGCATGCCATTCTTTCCCACAAAAGTCCCTCCCAACCCTTCTCAAAATGCAATCTTGCCCCATCATTTACCAGGCAATTATTCACCAACAGTCCATTTAACCAATTCTTTTTCACTAATGGATTGTAAAATGTAGGTTATTTCTCATGAATAATTTACAGAATATTAAAGCACATGCAATGACATGACTGCATTAGCTGCCCGTGTACAGGTATTTACAACCCACACCATCTTCATCATGACAAGTTCGTTTCTGAATCCTCTTTCATAACGCACCTGTTCCTTGAATGAGAATATTATAATAAAGGTTGGTTAAATGTGATGTGCTACTACTAGTTTACTGAGTTGATTTGAAAGACCTCTTGAATTGGGTAGACTTAAAGGACACTATCAGTGATTTATCCGAATGAGTCAAAAATACTTGAAATTTCAGGAATAGCTTAAAAGTGAAGTGAAGTCTTTAGAATCTCATAGTTATTTTTTTTCCAACGAAGAATTGAGAAAAAGATCAAGAAGCAGTGGTTCAGATATGAACTCTGTTTCAATTATGTGTTGTAGTAATGTCCTTCGGACACTAATGACTAAAATTTCGATTTTGTCCTTATTGGGGTTGTCTTCTGTCCTTAATCATTTGCAGGGTATGTTAGGATAATTATACTTGTTACAGACAGCAACATCTGTTTTTTGGTGTTTTTTTGATTTTCTGATTTGCACAATCATGAAATTCCTTTAAGGTGAGATTCTTGTAATTTTTAAAAAAATTATTTGCATGACCCTTTACACAATGTCCAAATTAAATTGGTACAATCCAGGGAGAAAAATATGCATTTTTACATTAGCTGCTAGTGCGAGTTAGAATTTTTTGATCATTTTGATGCTTTGTATTCAATTTTTATGAACATACGGTAGTATAGGACATAGCAAAATATTAATTTTTTGGTTCATGTTTTTCTATCTTGTTTTTATAATCATAGTAAAATAAATGAGGTGAATTGATAACTTTCACAAACCACCACACATACATTTTTAGCACCAGCTTTTTTTTCCTACTTTATGTTGTTTTTTGGTATATCAGAGGAATGTATTGGAGTCCTCCAAACCCCAATGCCCCAGTTTTGGGAAATTTAGCTCCATCCAGGTCATGCGACAAACAAAAATCCTATTATTAACACGTAAAAACCTGGACTTTTACAACACTCTTTTTAGGGTTGCCTACAAAGCATTAGTATTAAGGATATTTTTTTATCATGATCATGAAATTTTTTGAGGTCCTTAAATTTCTTGCGCACTTTTTATGTTAGGATCCCTAAGTACTTGACATGTGGTTAGTACAGTACAGATTTAAGGAACAAGATTTAGTTTGGATTAAGATATGGAAGGTTTAGGGATAAGCCATGTTCCAGACTCCATATAGTGTTAAATGACTGTGAATAACTGGCAAAAGACAATGTGCAATAAATGGTTTGAACTTCCATGTAATGCTACACCTACGTACTTATTCTATCACCAAATTACCATGACCTCATGTAATGACACTCTATCTATATCATGCCACATTCAATGTTTGAAGGGAAGTGATCAAAAGTAAATGCACAATGTAATGCTAGTATGCTAACGTTTATTTAAGAAATAAAGGGTTTCCAGTGTCATTTATGGGCGAATAATGTGTCCGAGGTCAGAAAAACTAAATAATGGGCGAGGAGCAGCCGAGCCCATTATTTGAAAGTTTTTCTGGCCGAGGATACATTATGGGCCCATACATGACACTGCAAACCCTTTACTTCTATTCTATTACCTAAAACAGCTTCATTTAATAAGAAAATGCATTGGCGACCCATTATTGCAGAATAATGGGCAGTAAACTGACCAATCAGAATGCTGCATTTTCAATAATGGGCAGCAGAGGTAATAGAATTAAATATTAAAGGTGCTATATAACTGCCTATTGTATAAACTGATCCAAAATTACCTAAAATTATGCCAATGGTTGTTAGTGTATGTATCAGGGGTAGAATTTTGTTGCTGTGTGCGAGAATCAGTCTTGATTCCCCAAAATAAATTTTGCGGGAATCATCTAATTTGCTACTGTGTTGAGTTATTAAAAGTTTACGAGAATCAACATTGATTCACGCAAATCGGTTTACAAGAATCTTTGCGAGAATCGATTCTCGGATTCTCGCCGAAATTCTAGCCATGTGTATTCAGCATTCTGGTAGATGTGTATCTCTTAAACTCTGTGCCTTAGTTTAATTGATATTTTCTATTTTCTAATTGACGACTTTCATGCACGGAATTCTTTACCGTCAGAATATAGTACTGTACTCACCGTTCCATTACTACCAGAAGACATCTATGGCCATTGTACATGTTTTCATATAAGTCTTTGATGTAAACTATATTCGAATGTGGACATGCTCTGTAATGTAACTCCACTTCTCGTCTTGACTTGGGGCTATCTCCCAAAACCTGCAAGATGTAGAGAAGAACCAAGAGAAAAGAGAAATGTTTACTCAGTATTGCTGGGGTTGTATTACATGGCTGACTGTCAAAAACACATCTATGAAACATTGTTACGGATTGTTCGCTATACTTGATCGTATCCGAATATGATTAGTCCAAATTCAAAGCACTTCCCGCATGCAGAATCTTCATTTGATTTTTCCAACAATTGTATGAATTTACAGATGGTACAGTTGCTATCACTACCAGTTGCCATAATCGTACACAAGAATGTTCCCATGAAATTCTGCCTGCTAAAATGCTATTGACAGTGATAACAGCAAGTTTTTGTTTTTTGCCATACAGAAAATCCGAAAGGTCTCATGGTTTTATCTGGGGGTGAGGTGGGGTGGGGTGGGGGTGGGTGGCATATTTTGGGGTCTACCCCTATCTGTTGATAGGGGTAGACTTTGACCAATCGAAAGCTTCCGCATGGTGCAATACCACTGTACGACTAGTGTGTACTGCCCAACACTACACGATTCACAAAAATATTGGGCACTTGGTCACCGGGCTTGGTCATGCAACTTGTAGAGCACATACTGCCATTTTTAAAGTTTTGGATCCATTTTAACTGTTTTTGTCGAGTCAGCTTTTTTTACAAAATAATAATTGGATTTTTTTGTTTTTGTTGATTACAGAAAATATCAGCACTCGCCAAGAAAATATTCCACTCGTCTTTGACTCGCCAGATATTTGATCTAGGCTCGGATTATATTTTCTGTTAACAACCTCAAGCCATCCAATAGTACAAACTCTACATCTATTTACTGGTGTTAACGTCTCTTTTTCCAGTCTGTCTAGAAATTCAGCGAGATGGCAATCGGTGGTGGCGCACCATATTACAATGTGTTTTACAATTTTACTATAAGTGCACAAAATTATTTCAAAATACACATTTTAAATAAATGAAGATGTAAGACAAGTGGGGTGACTATTTAAACAGTGCCATTCATCAGAACTCATTGGATCATTCTCTTATTACCGATTGTATTTCTTTTGAATAGTGTGCATGTATTAACACCTCAATTATATCTCATTTAAAACAAGAAAAATCATTTCCAGCGTGTCAGCTCATTCACTAGCACAAATAATATCCAATTCATTTATTGAATTACCTCAACACAAACTCCTCTAAGCTACTTCTCTAGATCTGTAACAATTACAAGTGCTAATACCTACGCGCACTGACCAAAACAGATGTTAAGTTATCCAACATGAATAACGTCACAGGCAAGGACCCGGGTTTATAGTCTATAGCTGTTCACATTTAACAACCAGGAAATGTGCAGTTTTCATCAAATCATTGAGTTTACACAGTGTGACAGTAATGTACAAAATTTGCACATGATAGAAACAAGCACGTCACCAATATGACTTGATAATTTGTGACCATTAAACAAGACATGTAGTGGATTAGAAACTATTTTCTTTTCTTGGTTTCCATTAGTATTAAAATCTTTCTAGTAATTCAAGGTGCAACAAGAGAATTCAAGGCAATCCACATTTTCTGTCATATGTAGTGGCTTCATATGGAGTTAGACCACTCAATATAAGGCCATATTTCTTACTTTTATATTTTGGGTAAGAAATGTTTTAAAATTGAAATTTATATCTTCTTCAATATAAACCAATAAGCTGATTTTTTTATTTGCTTTAATAGCAAAATAACTACAACCCAAACCAAACATCTCAATGAGCTAAGTCTAGAAAATGGCACTAGTCCAAAACGATATGATGTCATCGTACGAACACACACGGGCACAAAATCGCTGGCCAGCCCTCACACCCCATGGCTTGGGCCATCCCTGGTGATGGTACTGTGGGGCTGGACCCTTGGTTCAAATCCCACCCAAGATGTCCAATCTTCTTTAATTCCTATCCCTTTATACCCCTCTCCTCCAGCTTAAGGTTTTAATCATATTTGAAATTTTGGCCAAAGTCAAAACCTTAGGGTAGCAATCTGTTATCCCCATATACACGACTATTTTATATGCTCAGTTAAAAACATAGGCCTATACAATTACTCCAAGAAATGTCTCATTACATCAATTTCTTTCATAAGGTAAAAAACAATCAAACAACCCAAGTTCAGTAACCGCCCATGAGATAATTCATCTCGGCATTATTCCTCCTAACTCAGCTACCTGGAATATTGATTCATTTTACCAGGATAAATTAATCTGATCTGTAAGGATTAGCTGTGGGGTGCCTACTGTGACTTAGCTTGCAGACAGCACCATTCGTTGATTGGCAATTGCTAAGTGTATGTATGATATTAATGAAAGGAATGGGAATCAAAGGATGAGACTCGAATGTTGACGTGCTCAGTCATCACATTGAGGTTCATAATAAGATGCTTGGTTACAATGTCGATAGGCTATTTGGTAGAAAAATGGGCTTCATTTTTTGATAGAAAAGTGAACCTGTAGATCAACGACTGAGTTGCCCCACAAAATTGGCGTAACCACACCATGCAAATGGGGATGGGTGACAAGTCAAATTCCAAGTGGGTGAATTTGGGTCCTCCATTGACACTTAAAATGGTCAGTTCATTTGGGGTGGGGTTGGTGGGGGGAATGGGGTCCAAGCAGGGGCACTCACCCCTCTTCCATCCACTTGGTTATGCCACTGCCCTATGTGACCTTTATGATATGAACTATACAGCTATATTTTGGTGTATGATAGTTAATAACCATCAGCCCATGGATGGAAGATAGTGTGTAGGCCCTATGGATTGAACCTTACCTTATGAGCAAATTTTAAGTAAAGCATTACTGTTTGGCAAACTCTGACCCTTTTAATGAACCTTTGACCTCAAAATATTTCCATGAAGCCACAATGCATTCTACAAAACATGCCAATTACAATAAGTTAATTAGGCACTGCCAATGGACTGAAAAGTAGACAGCAAATTTGCCTGACCTAGGAACTCTGTAAATGACCTTGAACCTACAGGTATACCAAGGTCTTAGCAGGCTCAAGTGTACTTCATAGTTGCACATATTTTTACCCATCATATTAAACCCTTCTAATGACCCTTAGTGACCTTTGACTAAACCAAACAGCTGCTTCTGCAGCCTTCAAAAATGTCAAGATGAAGGCATTTCCTTCCCACGGAATTGAAAACCATATGAATAATGTTAGAAATTTTTATTAAGTGTGTATGTCACATACAAAAATACACAAGAACAAACACCCACTGGAATACACCTTTAACACACGCACACAGGAACACAAGGCCTGTTTAAATTCACTCACAATCTTTAACTAAGTGAACTATTAAAAAGGTTATAGTCATTCCCCCATTGAGCAACATCCTCTCCGTAAACCCAAACATGGTTATTATATTTGACATATAGTTTCATAATTAATCAGTAACCTCTACTAGTAGAATCCCGTGGACAATACCCATACGTGCATCTCTCGTAATTTCAGTATCCTGATACAGCTCCATAATAATATGGAATAAAGCATTATAAAGCAGCTATTTGATAGCATTATATGAGTACCTACTAATAGCTGCCTTATGTTTTATTCTGTATTACGGCGCTATCAGAATATTGTCCTCATAATTTGACTAGATCACAAGCATATACCCTTAAAATGTCAAACAAATCCTAGTCCTAGTGATATATGTATATCTGAATTCAACTTCAGTATGTTAAGAAAAAAGCTCACAGTTTTTCGCAATTCATTCTCTTTTTAAGAACAAAGCACCTTCCAACCTATTCAAACATTAAAATTTTAATGTCTCATGGTATTATTGGAAATTGGTTGATGGGGAGTCAAGCACCTATCAATTTCCTATTTGCAAGTCCCAATTGCAAAGTTTATAACGAAATCTGCAACTGACAGTGTATTTACTCTAGATACATACTTGACAGGCTATTTCGCTTCCAGGGGTTCAAGTTTGTAGATATGTATCACGATCCACACAAATTAGATAAACAAGCAAAAATAAAAAAGCAGAATCAAACGAAAGGATTTATCTATATGACATTCTATAACCAAGAAAAAGTAATAAAATATACCAAAAGGTACATCTTTTTCTGTCAAAATTTAATTACACTTCATTCATATTTGTCCTGTTGAAATACATCAACCTGAAATGCAGACACCAAAATGCCTTCATATTGAAGACAAAGGCATGCCGAAAATCCATCCTCTAACTCCTTCTTGAATACCATTATCTTGTATGCCCGTTTTTAAGCACACAAATTTGCATGCTTGCTCAATGATTCGTGCCAAAACCAATCCACAAAATGCAAGATTAAATCCTCTGGTTTACTAAGGTGTCCCGATCCATTTTCTTGATGGGGGAAATCCAAGACAAGGTGTACATCTCCAGAGAGTACTCCAAGTAACGAGTCATCAACTTGACAACCAAGATGTCAATAAGGCTAGGATGAGTAAATGATGTTTGGGAATAGCACTTGGTCTGTTATAATTTGTCTGCACTATGACTTTTCACAACTATGTACAAGATGACTCGATGCTCCATTTTGAAAGAAAACAAACCATAATTAAACTAGCAATTTTGCAGTCTTTGGCTTTCGTGCTCACTATATTCAAAGAATAAACCTGTTGGCCGCTCCATAAAAACCCGAACATTTTAGTGACCTACTACACGCGTAAATAAACACAGACATACATACACACAGACACCTGCCATGATTGAGTGGGTCCTGCCAGCTATGCTGGCAGCCCACATTATACTATTTCCCACATTCTTTTAAGCTAAACTCACATTATTTAAAGGGATTGATGATGATATCATTCTGAAGATCAAAGCAACAAATCCCCTCTTTTTAATTTGATGTAAATTCAACCTTAGTAAACTCATGTTTATTTTCTTTTTTTTTCAAATTTCATTTGGATCTGTTTAAAAATTTTAAATTACCATTTACTATGATTTATACATTGTACCTCCATTCATTAGCTAATTAGCTAAACTGTTATAATCAATTTACCTCAACTCAGTATATATGCTGCCCTCACAAAAGAGCCAATTCGTTGGAATTTTTGATTTTGCTAAATTTTCTTCTATGAGCTTATGACACGTCCACAAGATAAAGCAGTAGAAACCCATCATTTTTTTCTCCCTCTTCTTTATAATTCTGAAACTAAGTATTGTTTTACCTTGTCTTCATTTTTTGAACAGTTCAACATTTTTTCCCAAGTAGTAAGAAAACCTAATCTTAGAGCAGCTCTAAGACACCATCTCCAAATTGTTCTAATCAGAATTGCTGCAAGGTCCACTGACCCCAATCATGTAAAATGCAAGTTCAGTACCATGTACAAATTATTTACCTCTGTGTTCCAAACATCATTTTTACATGCAGTGAAATCAGAGGGGATCAATTTTTAATGCTTACTGTTAATTTAACTACAGATGACTCATGTTTTAGTTCGGCTGAAAATTACTTGTTTGGTCAAAATTTGGATAAGACTTCCAAGAGCTCAAATATTTAGAGCTCCAAACATAGGGATAGATGTTCAGTTTTATTTTACATATATCTTTTTAAGTTATTTGGTCGAGTATACTGTGAAAATTGCAGATATTTCAAGTATAATTTAAATTTTCAACCTCTTTGCTGAATACGGAAGAATATTTCTCCATCTGGCACTAACGATGACTTTTTACCGCACATTTTAGCATAAGGCACATTAGTCTTGTACCATTTTATTCCTGTGCATTTCACTTTGCCATCCATTCAGGAGAAAAAAACACCTCAGTCACCAGCCTATCCAAAAACCCCCCCTGTAAATTAGCCTAACGAAAGACGGCAATTATACTTCCATCAACAAGCTGGTAAAACGTGCATTGACATTTCACATTATTTCACTGGCACAGCGTCTCTGGTT
This sequence comes from Ophioderma brevispina, assembly GCA_023653785.1. Classification (NCBI taxonomy): domain Eukaryota; kingdom Metazoa; phylum Echinodermata; class Ophiuroidea; order Amphilepidida; family Ophiodermatidae; genus Ophioderma; species Ophioderma brevispina. Next base: position 58,777 of record JAMKCH010068982.1, read on the forward strand.
TAACCTCTAACCCACTACTCATCCTGGAGAATGCCCATACTTTTATTCTGCATGACTCTTGTTCCCTCCATCTATCACGGTAGCTAGCTGGGGTTTACTCTTTGGGACTTCTGTTTCAAATAACAGATCATAAAAAAAAAAAACTAGAGCATCAACGATGCAGTGTAACCCTCGCTCACAATTTTTAGCACAGGGGTGGCGGCAGCTTAGGAGGGGAAAAAATGACCTGATAACTCATGTAGTAACAAAAATAATGCAATGTATTTCTTTAAAAAACCGTTTTAAATTCTGAATTTTGATATTATTGGTGCCAACCTTGGATGTAGCCATACAGGTATCTAATAAGGTCACATCTCCTTGCATCTTGTATCTACAGCAGAAAGCAACAAATCTGTTTTAAAGCCCACCTTACCCCTCTACCAACATCCCACCTTCCCCCCTCTTCAACACCCCATCTCCCTTCCCACCATCCCATGTACTCCATCCCCATCATCCCACTTACCCCTTCCCCCACTCCTATGTCCCACCCCAACATTCCACCTACCCTTACCTAATATCTCCCTTTCCCTCCCCATATCCCCCCCTCCCCAATATCTTCTTCCCTTCTTAAACAATCCTAACTCCGCATTCCCACACCCTCATCCTAACACCCTCCTAGTCCTCAAGGGTCAACACCTCCTCGTTCCCCCACTCATTCGTAACACTCTATCGACCCATTTCCTACCCCCGTTCATACTTATTCCAACACATTTAATAACGATCCCCAACTCCTCTTAATGTATTTCATGTCTATTACCATCATCACTAAGGAAGGACATGTCCATGATTGATTTGAATTGATTGGAAAGATTTATTATTGTGCCTATCCATGAATTTGGCAGCCTAAAAGGAATAAACTGCCATGGTGGATATGGTGGCAGAATAATGAATTCATCACCGTTATTTGATTTTTGACACAAAGTTAAAAGCCTAACCTTACATGTTGTACTGTTGATTTAATAGGAACCTGGGGTTGTCCCCCAAACTCGTGTGTAATGCTATATGCATATGTCCTAAATAAAACCTTTTCATGCCATGTACACAAGTGCTTTGGACAAATTAGTCAACTCAGCAAGACGATTATAACTGATTTGGGAACGGACCCCTACACAGTGGTGAATAATGGTAGTGCCTGTGAAAGTGTACTACTATTCTAAGCAATGGAGCAACCAATGTTATCCAACGTCTATGGTTTTTAACATTATGTGAACAAGGACTAAGAATAAACCCAATAGTATAAAGATTGAGTTGGGGTTCAAAATTGGTACATCCTACAACCACTACAATCCTAATATATTTGTTTCAGACTATTAAACTTGATTTGAGGAAGGACGGGAAGTATGCAGTGAATTTCTGTGTGGCTATTTACAAAACATACATCTGTCGTTGCGACATTGGTGTGTTCTGTGTCGCGGTTGTGAATGGGCCAAAGGTCACTGAGGTCACCAAGGTCCACATTGAGCATTGAGGTCACCAACGTCACATGAGGTCACCAAGGTCACATTGAGGTCACCAGTAACATTGAGGTCACCAGGTCACATGAGGTCACCAAGGTCTAATGAGGTCACAAGGTCAAATGAGGTCACCAAGGTCAAACTGAGTCACCAAAGGTTAAAGAGGGTCACCAAGGTCACATGAGGGTACATGAGGTCAACCAAGGCACATGAGGATACAAGGTCCGGCATGAAGGATACCAAGGTAACATAGGACAACAGGTAACACCAAGGTTAAAACAAGGTCACATGAGGTCATGTGGGTTGACAAGGCACATTAGCCACAAAGGTCACATGAGAGTCAACCAAGGTCAAAGAGGTCACCAAAGTACATGAGGTCACCAAGGTCACATGAGGGCGACAAGAGGTCACATGAGGTCACCAAGGTCAAATGAGGTCACCAAGGTCAAATGAGGTCACCAAGGTCAAATGAGGTCACCAAGGTTCAAATGAGGTCACCAAGGTTAATGGGGACCAAGGTCACAATGAGTCACCAAAGTCACATGAGGTCACCAAAGGTCGCATGAGGATACCAAGGTCACATGGGTCACCATGGTCACATGAGGATACCAATTTGGGTAACATGAGGACAAGGTAACACCAAGGTAACACAAGGTCAAATGAGGTCAAATGTGATAAAATTGAGTGGTAAAAATATTGGTGTCACAAAGGTCACTGGGGTCACCAAGGGTCACCCTCCGATGCACTGTGGCCCTCCCCGACCACCCCACAACCCTCTCCTCGACGATTAGCCCACCCAACCCTCCCGATGCACTGATGTAAATGGGACCAAAAGGGTGACAGGAGGTCGCCAAGCGTCCCAGAGAGTCACCAGGGTCCAGGAGGTCACCAGGGTCCCATGAGGGGTCACCAGGGTCACATGAGGTCACCATGGTCACACGAGGTCACATGGTCACACGAGACACCATGGTCACACGAGGTCACCATGGTCCATGAGGTCAAATGGGGTTACAAGGGTCACTGAGGTCACAAAGGTCACACATGGTCATGAACGGTCACATGGGATTATGAGGTCAACATGGGGTCACCCCACATTGCTATATTTTACTCATCCCGCTCTCTCTCCTCACTCCGTTCTCCCCGATGCTACCCCACCCTGCCCCCATCCCTGGTGCACCACACCCGCCCCAACTCCACACAAAGTCACATGGGGCTCACAAAGGTTACCCTCCGATGCACCTACTGTGCCTCCTCCCGCTACACCCCACCCCCTCCTCGACGAAGCCACCCAATGCCTCCCGATGCGCTGACTTGTAAATGGGACCAAAGGTGACAGGGATGTCGCCAAGGTCCCCTGAGGTCACCAGGGTCCCATGAGTGGCACCAGGGTCAACCCTGAGGTCACCCATGTCACACGAGGTCACCATGGTCACATAGGCACACCGCGGTCCCATGGTCACACGAGGTCACCATGGTCCCATGAGGGTCAAAGGTCCCATGAGGTCCCCAAGGTCCATGAGGGTTTCCAAGGTCCCCGGTGGTCATGAGGTCCACATGGTGTTATGAAGTCACATGGGGTCACCCCACCCTACCCCGATGTACCCCCCCCCGCCCCACCTTCCACCTGCCCCCAACAACCCCACTCTTCCCCTATCCAACAACCCCCCTTCCCCTTCAACAACCCCCCCTTTCCCCTCCATATTGATTTCACACACAAAGATGGGCATACTGTAGTAGTTGTTACACACAATCAAGTCTGTGACTTGAATCCCTGTACCCTTCCCACGATGACCCGAGTAACTCGGTTTAAAATCTCCACACGGGAAACCGGTTGTGTGAAAAAATTAATGACAGGTGGTATATTTTTACTACTCTACTCACAATGCTCTTCAGTCTTCACTGATTTCACATCATCATGATCACGACCCAATTCACTTCATAGTACAGGCATCCGATCTATTGTACACATTCATGTCAATACGACGAACGCTGTGCCAATGTGATGTGTAAAACAAACAAACCCTGAAGTTCAAGTTGAATCTTGATCATCTTACCACCAGAATTGCCCATGTCCGCAGACATGGCGGCCAAACCTCAAATAATACAGCAACCCATAAACATCAATAGACTACAGCAATTTACACCTTGCCGTTAATTCTAAATCAGAAATAAACCTTACAGTGTTTGTTGTTCTCAGCATTTTGGAATAGAAAATATTCCTGTCGAAACCACACACACAAAAGGAATATTTTTGTAAATTGTTGTGTTTGGCCTAACGTTTTAAACAATGACGATGTCTAAATTTAGGATTCTTGACCCTACCGCTAAATGCCCTCAATGCTTTGACCCCGGTCCCTTGGATCAGATAACATTTGTGCTAAATTATGGATTGGTGTTTAGAAATGGATCCACCCCCACACGGTGAACTGATGCGCACATGGGGATGTTTCCCCGGTTTCAATTAGTGACAACATCATGGACAAAAGGGCAGGAGTGTGTTTTGTTTACATGAACAGTACTATGACTTAATAATTTTACCGATCAATGATCCAATCCAATCTGTAAAGTACTGGTTGAAGCGCTCCCATCATCACTGCCACTCCCTGGTTGGTAGTTGTGTACATCGCTAAGCTATAACTTAGTACAGGGAACCTAAAGTTACGTCTTTTTTTGACATTGGGGGTCGTCGGCAATGAGGGTGCTTCGTAAATGTGAAATGCAAAGATTGATAATGACTCGTCTGACATGCCCCGAATTTCAGTATGACTCCGTTGTTCTAAGCTATAACTCTTTGCAACACCCATGCTAAAATGTCATACATGTGTCAGAAGTACAACTATAACGACTGCAACCATACTCATTGTACCGTAGGCAATGTGGGTATGATAGCCACCGCTTTACAGTCACTTTGTCATGTTTACTCCCGTGTTGACTGTATTCTAATGACAAGCCCTCATTTTTCCTTGCATAACAGACGTAGGCCATTTGCATGTTAAATCCACAAACCTTGTGCTCAGAATAATGTTTTCATCCTAATCAAATTGTTTATTTTGTTGTTTCCAATACTAGCATGTCCCGTCTTAAATTGGTCATGGTGTGATTGAAACTTGACGTTTCAACACCCGCCAACCGTAGCATACGACGCCTGTGGAAAGGTCCCCTTTTGATGTAATATCCAAATCTATTGGTCCAACCCTCCTCATGACTAGGCGTGGGGAAGTAAGATCGTGCATATTAAATTAGCTAGCACTGTGTCGTAGGCACCGTGGGATAATGTTTGATGTTTCTCCCGATCCCATCATATTGCAGTACCATTCGGAGTCTGTGACACACCGACTACACCATGGGAATACTGGACCTCCGTAATATTGCAGGAAGATCTGTCGAGGTTATTATTCTCGGTGATACCCTTGAATACACGAGCTTACAAACCCCATTCCATATGCTTAGGCATACTCACGAAAAGGAACACTACTCGATCGAGTCTATAGAACCAGAGAAACAAACGGCGAGAATTCTTTGCCAAATGCCAGACCTCGGCATGGCGTAATCTAAATGCACGGCGCATCCAGTCGTAACATCACGGAATATTATCAATTTCCTCCAATTTCCCTCAATTCTAAAATATCCACAGCCCCCAAACCACTTTCCGAGCGCCAAAACACACCCCGATTTTGGGTATATTGCTCTATCAAGGCTTGTCCCATATCGCATCCCTACCACTACCAAAATTTCATCGACGTACTTCAAAAATGAAGCCCCTGATAGTTGTCACACATACGAAATCGAGATTCGCTCCATCATGACTAACACCCTCGCTCCGCTAGAGCCGAGGGTGAACTGATATGATGGGCATGCCTGAGGAATCTACAATCTTTGCCTTTCACTTGAAAACAATTTACATTATACAGACCTACAGGCATGTCACTTCCACTTGTAGAATCGCGTTCTATTTTTAGTTTTAAACAAAGTGCTCATTTCCTCCATTGTGATCCAGATATAGAATCTTTTGCACTTGACGTCTCTGCATTTAAGTTTCCAAATGGCAATGAGGTCACATTCTGACCTTTCTTTCTGAGAAAAAGAAATCTGCCCATGAAAAATACTGAGAAATCAGGATGCTCCTTGTGGGGGAATTTTTTGAGATGTAAATTTTGTTCTTCCATATGAGAGGTGGAATTTTTTTGCATCTTGCTGTGAATCACTTTTTGTTCCACACCTTATAAACAACCATCAGAAGAAAACAGGATTTGGCAAAACTAAATTGCTGATGTTTGTTATTATTTAGAAGATTTTCAATAACACCGATAGGGTGTAAGTTGAGAGAAAGCTGGGGACCAGGCTATTTTAGCAAAGGTCTTTCCCCCACAAGCCTCATATTCGAACTACCTTCAAAAAATTTTAGATTGTTTATCATCATCTATATTCGCCTAAATATATTGTATGCCGTATTTTCCATGCAAAAAAAGGAGTTTGCAATTTTAGATTTTCTGGAAAATGTGCTACACTTCAATTTTGCAGGAACTGCATTAATTTTAATGCAAATGTAACGCCATGCAAAGGATATTTGTTTTCCTATTTTCACATTTTTCATGTCCACTTTCCAAAACTGCAAAAATAAAACCTTGTGAAAATTACCACATATACAACTGGCCATCCACCCACCCCCATCCCTACTCCAACCTTTGTCCAGGCAATAAGCCCCTTCTGGCTTTCAGTAGACGTCTGTGAAGGCCGACTATTGACGCTCGAATGTTGAGACCTAGAGGGTGTATGAGTCAATCCCACAAATGCCACCAGTTTTGGGAATTTCACCTCACTCGTGGGTCATGTGATCACAAACTAAAATCGGCTATTCTTAACACATAAAACCCTAACTTTAAAGCTTGAACGCTCATTTTAGAGCCCCCAGAGCATTAATACTTAGGGCATTTTTTGCAACGATTTGAAATGTCTTGTGGTTCAGCTTTTTGGGAACCCTTTTAATCACTAAGTACCTGACATGTGTTTAGTACAGGTATGGTAGAAGCACATTGCTATGCATCATGGGATTGATTCAAAACACCCTCTGGGTTGAGACCAAAAAGGTTATTCTTGCGTTCCAAGCCATCTTGCCTTTCGCAAACTGTAGATTCTCCCAGGCTAAGCTATACGGACTGCGAAAATGCTTTTCTGACAAGGCTTCATCATCTAGATTTCTGATTTCTTCCTTCTCCCATTTTATGAGAGTTACCAGTTACTGTGAGCAAACATGTATACACTGGACGACCGTGTGCCCCTGGGCATCATGGCTTGTGGTCTATTTTCTCTAGGGAATTTGCAATTCAATGCTAGACAGGTTATCACTAAGTGATTGATGATTATACTAGACAAACCTCAGTCTGCATAAAAACGTATGCCCTGGAATGAAATCTGCTTAGTACTTGAGTCTCTTTTGAGACCCGTAGCTTATTAGAGTTTGAAAATGTGGTTGGATACACTTGTCCATAATGCATATATAATGGCATTAAAGCAAATACACAAAAATTAGTTGTCGTAACAATCATCAAATGAAACATTTCCTAGCCCTTAAATTTAACTGATTAATGAGGAAAAATACACAAACTTTCATCTTATTGAAATCTCAGTTTTGATGAAGTGGGAGCATGTTATTGTGTAATACCAATACAAACACAGCGTCTGGAAAAAAATTATAAATTTCCAAATTACCTCCCGAATTTCAAATTTCCCTCTAAGATTTCATAAATTCCCTTCAAATCTATGTATTCTTTATTTAAAGGCCTAACTTTCCCTCCAAACATCACAATTTCAGGTATGTCATTCCAAAATTCCCCCACTTTCAATGTATGAAGTTCGCCATCACGGAGTTTCTACAACATTTAACCCTAATCCTTTCTTCAGCCTATGAGTACTATTACAACCATGGTTATGATTGGCTCAACATGTTTTTTTTTTGTTTATAGCCAAGCAGCACATTCCCATGAGGGGGTTCCAACCCGGGGTTCCATAGTCGGACTGCAGGCCAAATCCGGCCCGCCAACTGTTGATTTTGGACCTTGACTTGCTCTAAAATATATAGGGAAACATAAGAAATTCAGGTGTATTTGGCCCTCTAGTAGGGAACTTCGAAATATGTTCAGCATTCTCTGGCCCTCAGCTAATATAATTGAGAACCCCTGGGTTAAACCCTTTTTGTTCAGCTGCTAACATGATCTAATTGCATGAGTGGGAGATCCCTGCTAATTTGGATATCCCTGGAATAGTAACTTTCCAATTACATCAGAATAGCAGGAAAATACAATGCATGTATCCTTCAGCCCACATAGGATATCCTGGATTTGTTGTAGACTCCTTAAAAGTTTATATTGTAACCAACCAATAACAACAAACGAACATGTTCAAAAGACAGTTCCCGGTTGGTTCTCTGGAAGTCAGTTTGTACCGAAATTCATTTCCACAATGCAATGGACGTATAACTGCGTAGTGCATATCAATATCGGTTCAGAGGTTAATCCATCTTGGTTATGCAATATGCCCACTGCATTGAGAGAATAAAGAATTTCAGTACAAATTGACTTTCAGAAAACAAAACCCATGAACCATAACATTGATTATTGTCAAAACAATCTGCTAGTGGTTCCAATTGTGAACTGGAAAAGACCAATTTCCATCTTGCAAACAGGAGTTGTTTTAAAATCTGCTATTTTGAATTTTGACCCCTTGTCAGGCACCACCCCACAATCCCACAATGCATTGCAATGTGCCTATATTGTACTGTACAAACAAGATAAGTGTTAAAAAAGTTTAAGAACCACAAGCCATTCCATGATCAAGCAAAAAATTTCCATAAGTACTAGCACCTTGTGGGCTAAAATGAGGTGTAAAAGTCAGAGTTTTTTATGTGTTAAGAATAGGATTTTTGTGGGATCACGACTTGTTGAGGTGAAAATTCCCAAAAACTGTGCATTGGTGGATTATTGACTCAACACACCCTCTGGGTGCCAACCCTGCTTGCAAATAATTTTGATTTCAAAATTTCTTAAATGAATTTGACAACAAACTGACGTTTAAAAACATTCTTTCAGAATATGGTTGGGAACTCATCTCTGTCATTAATTATGCAAATTAGAGGTCAAGATTCTAGCAGACCTGGAAATTAGGTAACCTTGAATCACATTCCCGGGAAATCTTCCTGGTCTTGGAGGTGATAGGAGAAAATGTTTGAAATGGGCTTTTAAAAAAATGAGGCAAGTGTTATTTTAATAGAAATATGCTTCAAAACGAAGCAATTTGATAAAGCAGATTTGTTGGCATTTGCAAACGCCAAGCAGCATTCTCATGGTTATGTTGACGATACATCAATATTGTCATTTTAAACACGTTGACCTTCAGCTTTGGCCTGAAGGCAGGCAATTTTTCCATTGTTGTCAATTTATTTTCCTGATAGCTTTTGATTTGCAAATGATACTTACATACAAATCATTTCTTCACCAGGATTTTTTTAAAATCAATTATCATTTTTGGTTTCTAAATTATTGCTTCAAAAAGGTTGGTTTTGCTTTTTGCTTATTTTTGGCAAATTTCATGTCGTGCATAAAAGCCCTTTTAAAGCAATTTTTAAAAAAATAAACGAAGAAAAAGTTTGCTTATCATCAAGTCCGACGAAGATGATTTGCCACCCACTCTATTATGCTGCAGTGTCATTGACTAGCAGGGAATTGATTGCAATGGAGGGATGCATAAGGTACACAGCTCAACAACATTTCCAGGTCGCCCTACGGTAGGCCGCTAGCTAGCTAGATAGCTAGCCTGGCTGGTTTTGGGGGCAAATGCATAATGCACAGTAGAACATGTACAAAGCCATTCCTCATGTCGATTCTACATACCATAACACTTGACTATTAGGAAGCACTCAGTGACTGTGACTGATAGATATGAAGAGGTTTTTTCCCAAGAAACCAAAAATTTTGTTACCGGTATTAAAGTCAGGCTTTAAAATCTATTAATCCTTCCATTTGTAAAACATATTGATGCAAATGCTTAATCATATAACAAACTAAATATTCAACAATTTTCAGCAGGTGCAGAATATGATAACAAATTGCATACGGTATATCGTACTGTTACCATGAAAATTATAACTTGAATTTACTTAACTCTATGCCAAAGGCTTTATCTCTCTTTAATCTTCTGGGACTATCTACCTATAAAGCACTATTTTGATTGGTTACTTGGAAGGTAATATCATGGAACGGCAAATCAGAGATACTCTAAGAATGGTGTTATGGTTTACACAGTTGTAGAAGCACTCTTTTGATTGGTACTCAGAGGGCTATCTCATGTTGTGTCCTGTATGAGAGCAATCTAGACAGGACTGTATAATAGGCAGTAGTTAGACCAGGGGGTTAAGTTAGATCATTAGCTTTCCTTGTCTGGTCTGTCTGTTCTCATAATGTGCATGTAGGAATATGTTACTTTTTAAACCTACATGGTTATTCACTATTCTCAATTAACTCAAAAAATAACCAGTGATATGTGATCACTTTTTTTTCTGCTATTTATCGAAAGTTCACTAAAATTCAAAAAGGTAAAAAATTACAAGTCAGCCTCTAATCATTACCTGTTCTCAGCCACATCACCCAAAATTGTAAATTTTTCACTCTCCAGTACAATCAATATATACCAAATATGGCTCACAAAATACTGACCATCAAACTGAAACTTCAAACTTCCTGATTATTATAGTCAGGATGCTGAAACCTTTTCCCTTTATTATTGATAATAGTAGGGACCATTAAATATAGACAATTAAAAGGCTAGGATTGTTTTGCTGAGGGACAGTACCTACGAGATAAGTACACTTCCTTTTATATATATTGTGCAATTTCCTTTACAATATTACCTACCTCAATAACCCACTAAATTCACAAATTATGAGAGATAATTACTCCCAATCAACCTTTAAAATGTGTGCAATGTACATGTACATGTAACAACTTGTGTCGAAATACTAGTTCAGATGATTTTGTCACGCTATGATTGAAATTCTTTGCTTAGTTAAGAATCTTGTATTTGTTCATCTGCAAATGTCCCAGTTGCAATAATAAGCTTGACCTTTTCTGTTCAAAGTTGAGGCATGGGTATAACACGCTTCCCACAATGTATTGCTTCAATGGAGGTTTTTGTACAGGTATTGATGTGAATCGTTTGTGATGAAACATGGCTAAATTTACAGTACTGATCACAAACTTGCATTTTAAAGAATGTTTCATCTCTAACAATTCACATGACTACATGTACAAAAATCTCCATTGGAAGCAATGCATTGTGGGAAGCTAATGATATCTTCTCTTGTGTATCACCATTATAAAGCACCCTGATGCATGTAGTTCAAGCAAGAAACCATCTTTAGAATTTTGAGTAGAAAGTGAACTATTGAAAAGTTTCACCACCACTAGAAATCATGAGTCAATTGGCACTGGTTTTCTGAACACCGACTCAGATTAAGATTTTAGGTATTTTAAACCAATTTCACAATGTATTGCACTTTTCTATTCAATCCTGACTGTATTATACAGGTGTCATTAGTTTTTTTTTAAATTTTTTGATGAAAAGCGTAGAAAGAAACATATAAATTTACATTAGGCCTAGTTATATTAGGTGTGCCAATGTTTCGTGCATGTAGATTCCATCTAGTCTAGGAGAAAATCGAGAAATAATTTCATATTTTCCGTCCCGTTCAGTAAATAGAAAATTACATCACAGTGCACGCTGCAGTGGCATATGGGGCGGTGTGATGTAAATATTAGCTCATAATATCAAAATGCACTGTCAGAATGAACTGAATTTTGGATAGAACCTTTTCTTGAGGAGAACTAGTGAAATAGAAAACCAAAAAAGAAAGCGGCTTCGGATCAAAGTGGTTTGTCTAACTATTATAAACTAGAAATATCTCGGTGTTCTCCAAGGCCATCTAACTACACCATTCACTCTTTTGAATAGATTTTTCAAAACAAATCTCAAAATATTGTAAAGAGGAACATGCCAGTTTACAATAAGCTATAGAATGTGTGAACCAAGAGCGGCAATGTCATCATTGCTGGATGCTAAAAATAGATTTTAAAGGTGCTTGCTTATTGATTTTTTTTTTATTGTATCCCATGTTCTCTACCGTATACAAGGGAGACCCTGGCACTTGCATGCACTCGCCATAAGTTTAGTGGGAAAAAAAAAAAATGCGATTTTGATGGTAGAACTAGGCTCTAATAATGCATTTGTAATCACATATTCATCTTACTGTTGATTAAACATACTAAAATGGTAGTTTTGTTTATCTTTGGAAAGAATGGACGTGGAGGCGGAATTTCAGGACAACAAGAAGCTAATGATCTGATATAAAATTGAGTATACTTTACAAGGGTAGGCCGGGGATCCAAAGATGACACAACAGGTGACCTTTAATAATAACAATTATTCAATTTCATATATTCCCGACATCGACTGAACAGAATAGATCAGGTCACCAAAGTTTCCATTTGTTGTTAAGATAAACCAAGAGAAAAAATAAATTAAATGGCTGTAGAATTACATTCCCAAGATACTAGCAAAAAAAACATTCGACATGCAGAGAAGTGAGAGAGAAAGAGGTGAATGAACTAATAGCTTATTTAAACCTACCGACTGCCCTTGTATTTGGTTTAACCCTAGATTGCCCGAGGTTAAGATCTACTGGTCTTGTATGATAAAATACCATACAGGTAATAGACTCTATACTAGGGGGTAAAAAGCCCTCAACGTCCATGGCATAGTTTGGTAAACTTCTCATTCGCTAATATATATACCCCTGCATTCATAAGTATGAGATAGATACCCTGAACACAAATGATCAGTTTTGTTATATGCATATAGGGAACTGAGTCCGTGGTGGATGAGCATATATTGTAGGCTAGTGGTGATAAATCTTTTATGCTACCCAAGAGGTGGGTTCTGGTTTCAAGATTCAATATACCACAAGGGCATTCTGAAATATTCTCAGAAATTAAACATAGTTTTGTGGTCAAAGTCAATGATTTTCATGTGGGGGGAATATGGGAAAATATCAAATGCAAAACTGAGGAATGAAAATGAAAGTACATGTATAAGCTCTGATTTTTTAGTACTTTTGATTTTTAAAAATAAAATGCCAACAATTTTTCTGTTAGTTAATTTCTATTTTTGAGGCGAAGGAATATTTGTGAATTGTTGTGAATCATAAGAGCAATGTATATCTCCCAAAGTAGGTTTTACAGAGGTTGTAGGTAGGGTGTGATATGTGATGAAAAGGATGTTTTTTTAGTTATAAATGAGGTCATCGGTATTTATATGCAAACGAAAACCAGGACAGGGTCAAGATCCTCTATAGTGGTATGTGTAATGACAGAGGGTGTGCGGTTCATCCCACAATGCACCCGTTTTATTTAAAGAAGAAAATTTACCTTAATAAGGTCATGTGATTCCCCAAAAATCCTTTCACACTCTGGACTTCACACACTCATTTTAGCCTACAACGTGCTAGTAGTGAGGTGGGCTAGAGAGGGTCATAATTGGGGTCATAGTTTAAGATCACTTCAAACACAGGTTAGAATGATGACTTTAATGATGCTCATCCCATTTCGCAAGGAAAGAAAAGAAAAGAATTAAACAGGCGAAAAACCAGGGCCGCCCCCAACGAAAAATCCAAATGGCCGCCAAATTGGCCAAAAATCTATTGTGACCATAAATTGATAAGCTTTTGTTTTTCAACCTTCATTTTTGTGGCAATACCCAGGTTGGCCTACAAGGAATCATTCTATGCCAATTTCTATATCACCATGATTTTTCGTTTTCTCGATTTATTGGCAGTTTAGCTAATAAATGGACTGCGAGGCGCTTTTCCAAAAAGTAATTATCAAATCAAAAGTTTTAAATTTTAACTCGGGGGACATCATCAGAATTGATGATTCATCATTATCTGAAGATTCGGCCGTGTTGTAAAACTTACCATTTTCCTGTGGCATCAATTTAAAATTGACCAAAAAAACACTCGCATTGGAATGTATGTAGGGGTCAACGAAATTTCTTACGTGTGGGTTTTATTGGAGGGCATTTTTATGACCTTACAATAGCCTACAATTGCAAAACCACAAACACCCCGCAAGTCAAATTTTCAGTAAGTGTTCATAATAAAACTCTCTTCAATTTTTTGGAAGTTAAAATCACCAATATCAATCGGATGTGCATTTTATGGGAAACCGCCCTCACAGTCCAATTTAAGCACAAACGGCATTTTCAAGAAACTAAAGGCTATGGTGAGATGAAAGTGGCATAGCATGATTCCTAATACCCCCAAACCTGGGTATTGCCACCAATTAAGCAAATTGAACAAAAAGATTTGAGTTATGGTCAAATATCAAATTTTGCCAATTTGGCGACCATTTTGGATTTTCGATGGGGCACCCTGGTTTTTCCGCACTTTTTTCATTTTTTTTTCTTCGCAAGTGGGATCAGGGTGTTAAGTTATCAAACGAGCCTGTGTTTGAAGTAATTTGAAACACTGACCTTCTATCCCACCTCTACTAGTAGTTTCGGTAATTTGAGCATATCCTGAAATTCTTGTGTATCTCAACTTACAAACTTTCCCAATCCTTAAAGGGCGTGGTCCGATCGTCTTTGGGACCCTGATTTACCGTAAGTAGTATCGATCTTTGATATCGAATGAAAGGCCGTATTTTTATCTCTTGTCGTCCTGAAATTTGATCCCTCGAATCCATTTCATTCGCAAGATATAAACAAAAAACGCCGTTTTAGTGGTAACCACTTTTTTTAGCACAGTATTGAATAGGGCTTTGCAACATGCATTATGCGTTACCATCAAAAACCGCAAGTTTGTTTCCCACGGTACTTGATGGGTGTATGTGCAAGTGGGCTCTCATATCAAGTAGAGAACACAATACACATGAATCGGAACAACCACCTTTAATGAAGTACTGGACATGTGTTTAGTACAAAGTACGTATATGCACAATGCAATGCACACTATAGGATTAGTTATCCCCTCTGGTGTAAGGCAAGAAGGACATGTGGCTAATTCATAAAATGATAAATTGATTAAGATGTTTTAGAGTTTCATTTGATTTTTCACAATTATGTGGAATTCAAATTGAGGAAAAGGAATAAGCCCCACCTAAATGACTGACACAGCTTTGTTCCTCTGTCGCAAAAAGCCTAATCTTTAATTCTTATGTAATTTTGTATACTTTGAATTTGTTATTTTATATTACTGTCCATAAATGAAAAGATTACCACACAGATATTCCTAAACTGGTGAAACAAAGGTTTGATTTAGGAAATCAATGAAAGTATATTTTTGGAAAATGATTATTTTCACAAGATTACTTGATTTAATGCCGATCACTGGCAGACCTGGAAATCACAAATCACACATGGCCATACAAGTTCCAAACATACATGTAACAGTAGTAGCATAAAACTGAACTAATATCAGTAAATGCATGTGTGCCAATGTAATTGTGTACTAGGCAAACAATTACATTTAATAATAAGAGCCTGTGTCCATCATTGAATACCACAATCCACATGTGATGAGTATGGATAGGAAACCAATGCATGAGCTAGGTCATAGTCTCTCCCAAAACATGGACATTGCCATGGTGAATTGAACAAACAGCTTGCCAGCTTAAAGGAGCCCCCACCCGAAGTACAAAAAATTAGTTTTGTGTTAAGGCTGATCAGAAATTTCGAATATAATTATTTGTTGTGTGTTTAAAATAGTCATCTAGAACTAAAGGGAGGTAGTAATCTAAAATGCTTTGTTCCAAAGTTAGAGATGATCAGATTTTTCTGTTTCTTTTCTTGCCCAGTAACCATGGATGCCACAGTATATATAATAGTGCCAAGCAAACAGTGTACATAACAAAAAAATACCGGATCCAGGAAGTTTAACAAAGTATGTTTCTAAATTCTATATGAAGGACTTCGAGTTGAGATAGTTATTTCACACAATTAATTAGACCATATGGCCAAGCACGTATTATGCAAAAAAACACAAAATGTTTGAAATCCT
Organism: Ophioderma brevispina; assembly: GCA_023653785.1. Taxonomy (NCBI): domain Eukaryota; kingdom Metazoa; phylum Echinodermata; class Ophiuroidea; order Amphilepidida; family Ophiodermatidae; genus Ophioderma; species Ophioderma brevispina. The sequence goes on from JAMKCH010068982.1 coordinate 74,371, forward strand.
CATGGGGGAAATGTTCTGAATTGGCCTTTAATATGAAAGGCACACCAACATACCGTATTTTAATTCCAAAAATTAATTTGAATCCGAGATTTATACCCTTTTAATGTGCGCACTAATTGGGTGTCTTAAAAAAAGCCCTAGGCTGCTTGTGTTACAAAGGTTTTCTGTAACCGGTTATTAAACAAGCTGCATATATTAACCCTAAACACAAAGACTGCACTAAAAGTCAATTGAGCCGCGGGCTAGAAAAGCACCAAGTCCAAACGATACGATGACGTCTTCGTGTGAACACACGGTATGGGCATGAAATGGCTGGCCAGGACCAGTGACGCCCTATGGCCTTGCAGTCCCCAGTCATGGATTGGGGCGACGGGGGCCCTGGTGAATCCGTACACAAGAGGTTAGTCTTCTTTAGCTCCTATCTCTTTACCCTTCCCTTCGTCCGGGGAGATAAGAGGCGAGAACAGTGTAGGGTAATGCTCATAGTATCAAATAGGATGATGGTCAGCCCCAAAAAATAAGTTTGCGATGAAATGAAAAGATTTTCCAACGATACCAAAATATCGCGGTGTGTTGATGGTTGGTGGGGTGGCGAGACTGAGGGATCGGGTGATTGGTACCCCTTTAATTTAGCAGCATGAAGGGTTAACTTTGACATATTATAATTGTGAGTGGATCTGGGAAAAACCCGCCACCATGTCGCACAGGACAGTGTTTTTAAAAAAAAAATAAAAGAAAGGAAGAAAATACCTTTTAAAAATCTGGTATGTTGTACTGTATTTTTGTCAGAGTGTATAAGGAATAACTTTTTGATGATAGTATCAAAGAGGAAGAAAAGAGCAAAAGGTTTATGGAATCTTTATATTTCAAACTTTGCAATGATTAGTCAAAACTCAAAATATAATTTTGCCCATGTGCGGGTTTTCCCAGGATCGCATCACATTTGTTTTCTGGTTATGAGTATCGTAAAAGTTAAAATTCTTGAACTGTTGTGGCGTTTTTTAACAACAAAAACAGCTTAATGTATCACAGCTTTAAGATATTTTTTTAGTTGAAATATTGTATTTAAAAAAGTACCTTCAAAAGAAGACTCTCGTTGAGCCTAAAAGGGTTGAACACATTTTATATGGAATTCTCAATTGAATCACTTGAATTATTCAAATTGGTTCAATTTTCAAAAATAACCTCACAGTGCTGGCACAGTAGCTTCAACCGTAAATTAGGGTCATGGACCCCAGTTAGACCATTGTTGCTTTTTCCCAAAGATAGTAAGATAAAAAGAATATAAATAAATGGCCTTTAGGAATTTACTCATTGCTATCATTTTATTAGTGTCTTCTTTGCCTGGGTAATTAAATCAATCAGTGTTCAGACACTTCTTTGCAATGATGCCCGGGTACAGAATCGGATGGCTTGGCACAAGCCATGGGCATATAATATAAGAATAAACAAGTACAATTTGGAGGTTAATGACAGCAAGAGATTGAATCTAAAAACATTTGAATGTCAAAGTATAACACAAAGTAGCAAACCTAATTAATTAAAGTGACTATGAACACAAAATAACGTCAAGTGTAAAATTTATATTTACCCCACTTAGCCTAAGAACAATATTTAAACGTTAGAACACCACACCAGTTGACATAAATCATACAATGTGCACATAACTTGAATTACATGAGATCAAATGGTTTTTTTTTTTAAAGTAGGGTCCTTGTGATTGGTTGCTAAAAAAACAAGACGGAACCTCCCGTAGAGCACAGTGCATCTTTTCTTGTTCTAAATTCCGAGACAGGAACTCATGCTTGAACTAGGTATGATCATGTAGGAGAGGAATACCATATGATTTTACCTCCGTGGATAATTACAATCTCTGATTGGCATCATGGCAAAACAATAGTGACAATAGCATGCAAAATTCTGTAATATATGCAACATTGCACTTGTAACGAGCTGAGTAGAAAGTCACACTAGCTGGGATTCTGAAAGGGAGTCCAACTTTAGACCTGGGTTTAAACCAGGGTTAGTCCTACATGAGTGGACCTTATTTTTCCTTTCAACATGCCATGGAAGTTGAAAATAACGGGTGAGAAAATACCTCCCGGATGGGTCATAACGACCCATTGGTGATGAATTTTCTCACCCATTACAGCAAACCTTAGAGTATGTTGAAAGGAAAAAAGGTCCACTCATGTAGGACTAAGCTTGGTTTAATCCTGGGTCCAAAGTTAGACTCCCTTTGAGAATACTAGCCATTGAGTTGGTTGTGAGACTTTCTCGGCAGCAATGGAATGTGCATACTTAAGTGAAAGGCAACATGCTTTAACCCTAATTAACAGTCTTTTGGTTTCTAGCCTATCTCCCAAGAGGAAAGGTAGGGGTAAAGGGGTAGATAGAAGCCAAGGAAGATTGGACATCCGTGGTGGGATTCGAACCCGGGGCCTCCGGCGCACCATTCCCATGAGCATGGACGGCAAGCCACGAGGGAGTCGCCAGCCCGGCCAGCGATTTCGTGCCATATGAGTATTGGTACGATGATGTCATCACATCTTTTTGGACTTAGTGCATTTTCTAGCCTCAGCTCAGAGTTTTAGTGAGTTTTGGTCCGTGATAGGGTTAATCTGTACTCAATTCTAATCTCTTGCACAAATGGACATGTCTACTGGCTGCGACTGGTGGATCAAACAAAGAACATGAAGCCTGCAGTCAAGCATTTAAAAAAAAATGGCGGATAAACTGGGGCCAGGGAGCCAGGAATATGTCACAGTGCTATGAGACAACATTTTTGCTGGCTTTCAAATTTGTAGTTCTAAAGAAAAACTGAAAAACACCAAAATAATTATAAACCTCATTAGAATTGTCTGCTACTATGCAGTAACAATCAGTTAGATGTAAATTACATGTGTACAGGAGGTTTAGAAAAAAACTGATATAACTTCAATAAGTTGCCAATTCATTCCCTAGTCAACTGCCTTCATCAGCATGTGACCAATGTGACCATATGGTATCCCAAATTTCTCTGAATCACAGATGTTAACAAATTATGGGAATTGAGCTCACATGGTCATCACTATGGCAACAAGAGAGTATACAAGTGTACATGATTGTGATGACTCACTCACTATAAAATTATACACGTATTGTACAGTGTGTATGTCTACCAAAATGTCTCGTAAATTTCCATTGCAAACTACACTGTAATGGAAATTAAAAATAGTGAAATTGGGCTGCAGTGTACATGTAGGTTTTCAGAGCTACATGCACAGAAGAAAATCCACATGCATCTGTGCACCCAAGTAAATCGAGCACTGAAACTTGGCCATAGGAGGGAAATTCATACTTAAGATATAGTGAGAAATCTGTGAGAATTGCGACTATCTTCCCAGGAAATTTACATTTTTTCAACTCCTGCCTATGCGAGTGTTGAAAGTTAGTACAATCTATACGCCTGTGTCGCTACTTCGTACTTTGAGCTGGAAAAGTATAGATAAGAGTAGTGCGCTGACCTAAATATACATGTACATTGTACACATTGAGCAATGAAAGCTTATACTTTGTTTCACCTTGAGTTTGATAGTGACGTCATAAAGTGCCTTTGCATCAGCACTAGCATTTCGATCAATTATGCAGTGATTCCAAGAACAGTGCATGCATTCCAAGGTTTGCGAAACCTAAAACACACACAGTGACGTCACCACCAAATTTGTGGTGAAACCGAGTATACAATGTAGTCCATTTTTTACAGCCTTGTCTAAGGGTTGGAAATCATACTCGGGCAAAGCACATAGTTTTGTTTTTCAGTGCCAAGAACACAATCAAGTAACAGCTTGTGCACCTCATCACTAAAAAATGGATACTTATGGATACCAAGTGTACATGACTACTGTGTGCCAAATAGAACACTCCACAAATAAGGTGCAAATAAAAATTGGAAGATTTGCCACCTACTTCAATCACTAAGCTCCTGCCCACCAAATTTAAGTGTAGCTACTGTACACTACTGCAATCAATTCATGTAATTCATAAAGGTGTGAATAGGCAATTTCTGCCTTCCAATCAAATTTTATCCTAATGCAAAGACACTAACACCAACGCAGGCCATTGATATCTTATGATGACCATGTATTTTACAATATTACGCTTTATAACGACTGCTGTGTGTGGCATTCCCACCGTAAGAACTACATGTAGGGTTGTTGTCGACAATCGTCAAATTTCAAGATCCGACGTCGACAAGGTGTCGCCAAAAAGTCTAAACGATTTTACGTCACTAGGAGTTCGCCATGTTCATGTTTGGCATTGTACACGACGCGAGTCACGCAACGTGTACTACTCTAAGCGCATGGGCCTATTGTAGTGAGTGAATGGAACAAAATTCAGCACCCTGAACATCGCATGACCACCAGCAAAATAAGCTTTTATTCCAACCATATTGTCTTAAAATGATATGACATGAGTTAACGGTGCAAATCTTTACATTTTAACGTACAAAATATGTAAGAGGCCGTACCCTGTAACTTACGTTGTTGATATTCCACTCTTTTTCTTCCGTCGCATTTTGACATTATTCAGACTTCCGATTATTGCCGAAAGTCGGCTCGGCTCACAAGTCAGTCGGGAGTCACGTGCGACTTACGTCATAAGTAAAAGGGATTTCCAAAGGGGTAGCGATATTTCGCGATTGCTATTGCTCGGCCATGTTCGAGTGAGTTCGGCTACGTCATACGGGATTTCCCCGTCCTTAGCACACATGCGCAGTGGTAACTGGGATTTGTTTTGCAAAAAAAGATGGCGACGCCGACGCACGACTTAAAAGATAGCTGAAAAAATATAGATAAGAGTAGTGCAGTGACTTAAATGTACATGTACACATTGAGCAATATAAGCTTATGAATACTTTATTTCACCTCGAGTTTGATAGTGACGTCATAAAGTGCCTTTGCATCAGCACTAGCATTTCTATCAATTATGCAGTGATTCCAAGAACAGTGCATGCATTTCAAGGTTTGCGAAACCTTAAACACACAGTGATGTCACCACCAAATTTGTGGTGAAACCGAGTATACAATGTAGTTCCAGTTTTTACAGCCTGGTCTAAGGGTTGGAAATCATAGCTTGGGCAAGCACAAGTTTGTTTTTCAGTGACAAGAACACAATCAAGGTAAACCGCTGGTGCACCGTCATCACTAAACCATGGATACTTATGGTACCAAGTGTACATGTAACTACTGTGTGCCAAATAGAAAATCCACAAATAAGGTGCAAATAAATTGGAAAGATGTGCCCACCTTTTTCAATCCACTAAGCTCCTGCCAACCAAATTTAAGTGTAGCTACGTACCACTACTTGCAACAATCATTGGTAATTCATAAAGGTGTGAATAGGCAATGTCGTCATTGCAATCATATTTCATCCAAGTGCAAAGACACTAACACCAACGCAGGCCATTGATATCTTATGATGACCATGTATTTTACAATATTACGCTTTATAACGACTGCTGTGTGTGGCATTCCCACCGTAAGAACTCAAATGCGGACATGCGCACTGCTTGTATAGAGCACTGTGCGAGCGCTGCAGTTTGTGATTGGCTAACAGGAAGAAAGTGGCCACTGGGCTGTTCGGCATATACATGAAAGACGAAAGCTTGCTAGAAAACAAAATTCCAGGAACCACATGGATATTTTTACAATAAAATATCCATTTTTGATTTTGATTTAATTTTATTCTCAATTTCGATGGTTATGGATAAGGTTAATAATTTTGCGCATGCTGTTTTTCGTTCATTGTCAGGATTTGATTTGCACCCTCAGAATTTTCCTCGGGACCAAACCAAATCCCTCCGATTTAAAAGAATTCCCTCAAAACAGCTAGCGTGTACTTATTAACCTCTAATTCATCCTTGTTCTTTGATATGAAATGATTTTAATCCACAATAATCTATGGCTCAATGAGAAATAGAATTTAAAGGTGCATTTTGTGATTTCAGCACCTTCTGTTTTATTTCTGGTTCACCAGATATCCTTGAGAAAAGCTTATTCACAAAATTTTGAGTTGATCCCGATTTTGTAGTTTTGTGTTATGGACAATTGCATTTTTCCCACGGCCCCATAGCCCACTGTACTGTAATTTCTGTCAGTTTACGGAGAGAAAATACAAAATTGCCAATTTCTTACAGATACGACCGAATTTGCACGTAAGATTAGGTACGCGTGCATTGCTAAAGCTAACGGCTCAGGTGATATAAAAATCACAACTTTTTTTGAGGTAAGTCGGGGGGACAAGGTTGTGGATCATGAAATGCCCCTTTAATGTATTAAAGTTTAATATAGAGTAGTCTTTTTTGCAGCAATCGTCAGTGACGATTCGTCAAAGAACAATCTGATTGTTAAATATTGAATTAAGTTGTGCAATACTTGGATATCACTGATAATTTGATTTAGTTCAAACGGATGCGCGCACACACACACGCAGACACCCGGCCGATGTCTAAATAAAGGACATGGACATCTTCATGGGAGATCTTATCTCAATGTCAACCAAGTGGTCCTTCTCTAAGTTCATAAGTCTAAAGGTTACTTGTGTGCATGACGGCATGGTAGGCCTATATCTCATACATCCGGTGTCGGTGCAATCAATTCCTGTACTGTACATGTATTCAGAAATGTTCAATATGCTGGAAATTAGTTCTCTTTTAGTAGGCCATGACTATTAGAATTAGATCAATTGGTCATTTTTCCATGCCATCAGCACTACTGTATGTGTCAGATGCATCAACTTTCTCAACTTAGCAATTCACTACGAGCAGTCAAGGGAATTTCTAATTATGGAACCAGTATGTGTACTACAGAATGACCCCATCTCTGCACTGAAAAGAATTCAACTGAAGGCACTACAGTCCTTTCACATAATTAAATACTTCTGTAACATAGCAGCACCCTAAATCTATTAAACAAAAATTTCAATTTTCAATTTAAGATATTTTGAAAATAGTTTCTGAAAAAATTCCCATTAATTCCTGTTATTTCCACAATTCTGTGAAAATTAAGCACATCCACCACGCATTTCAATAGGCAAAATTATGTGCTCCAAAAAATTAATCTTTACCCATAATAGGCATTTTTTACCTAGTATTAGTGCCTCCTGGGCACTTAGTGAAAAAGACAAATCCTGAGTGCCTTTCCATGCCTGTTGGGTAGGAACCAGAGTGTGTATTGAGTAAATCCCACAATGCACTGGTTTTGGGAAATTTCATCTCAATAGGATCATGTGATCCCACAAAAATCCTATTCTTTACACATGAAAACCCTGACTTTTATGCTCATTTTTGCCTACAAAGCATTAGTACTTAGGGATTTTTTTGCATGATCATGAAATGTCTTGTGGTTCTTAAACTTCTTGAACACTTTTTATCCATAAGTACTGACATGTGATTTGTACAGTACAAGATAGGCACATTGCAATGCATTGTGGGATTGATTCAAAACACCCTCTGGGTAGGAACCTGGCAAAAGTTTTTTTTATGTCCCCTCCTACGAATTCCTGCAAATTTAACATGCGGTTTATTCCATCCAGGTTGTTGAATTTTTGTCTTTAGGAAGCCCTGTGTTACTGCCTTAGTTAGTATCTTTGTTCATACTACAAACATGCATATCAAATATAACAATTTTTAATTTTTTAGGTTTTTTCTTTTTTTAAAAGAACGAGAAAAAAAAATCACAAAGAAAAAGACTCATTGTTTGTTATAATGAGAGAACGTCAGCGCAAGTTAATAAGGCCAACAGACATAATCCAACAGCCACATTCAAAATTTAGTACTTGAAGAGAACCAATTCATGATTTTTCAGTACCAACCTACATCTTAAATGAGGATTACGACTTTCATGATAAACGGGACAAAACCATATTTAAAGATCAAACCGCCACTTCTTGACGTGGGCGAAAGCGTCCCTTTCTTATTAGGCAATATAATATTCCGACTCTCTCATGTTTTGATGAACGTCAAGGTTGTATTTTGTGAGAGGGCCCAGATCCTTGCCTATATGTCCCTCCCTAAGAATTCGGCAACCTTTCTCCTGTGGTTTATTCCATCAACGCTGCAGAATTCATAGGGGAGGGGGGCATATGGAACTCTTTCCGGGAGGGGGCATATGGAACTCTTTCCAGAAACACTCCAAACCCTACATTCTTTATTTAGGCAGCCCTTCCATGCCTGTGGAACGTTCTAGGGCGGGGCATATTCCTGGGGGCGGGGTCTCAAGTTTGGTTTGGGTAGGGATATACATGTGCCTCAAAGAGTCCGTCTGAAGGACCCCTAGCTATACCAATTTTGGCCCAAAAAAGGACCCATAGCTGAACCAGAGATACAAATTTTGGGCCAAATTCTAAACAAATTTGCCATTTTTCTCAAAATTTTGTCCGGTTTACAAATTTTGAAAATTTATGGCTTCAGATTGAGGAAATTTGACTCAATTTTCCAACAAATTTGAGAAAATTTTGAAAAAACCCTAATCTATTGCTATACCAAAATTGGCATGAAAAAAGGGGTCACTGAAATATCAGAAGGCTGAAAATGAGACCCATATTTGCATGGTCATTTGTGTTAAAGGCACTATCAGTGATTTGCTAAATCAGAATATCAAAAAAAAAAAAAAAATCAGATTTTTGCATGTTTGTAACAAGTGCAAGTATCTAAACATACCCTGCAAATGATACAAAAATCAGCACTTTAGTCATCACTGTCCTACGAGGGGGGGAGGCCGTCCACGTTACTACCACAAACGTAATTCAATGAGATGTAGCTTGAACATGCCGTTTTCAAGAGAAATTTCAATAGCTTCCCACATGCATTGGCTTCCATGGAGGTTTGTATCAGGTACTGATGTGGGTCGTTGGTGATGACACATGGCTAAATTGACAGTACTGATCACAAACTGGCATTTAAAGAGCCGTTTCATCGCTAAACGATCCACAATGGCCACCTTGTACAAAAAACTTCAATGAAGCATGCATTGTGGAAGCTACTGGTAATCTTCTCTTGCCGTTTGTTTTCTTTTCTAGCAATTCTTCAGTTGGAAAAGGTAATTTATGATAATTGTACAGACTTTTCCTTCACTTTTAAGCTATTCCTGCAAATTTTAAATATTTTTACTTTTTTGGGTGAATCATTGATAGTGTCTTTAAAGGTGCGTGTTCCGATCGTCTTTGGGACCCCCCCGATTTACCCGGAAGTAGTATCGATTTTGATACCAGATGAAAGGCCATATTTTTCTCATTGTCGTCCTGAAATTTGAGCCCTCAAATCCATTTCATTCCCAAGATATAAACAAAAAACTGCCGTTTTAGTGGTTAACCATCAATATTAGCACAGTATCGAATAGGGCTTTGCAGCATGCATTATAGCGTAGACCTACAATCAAAACCGCAAGTTTGTTTCCCACGGTATTTGATGGGGTGTATGTGCAAGTGCCAAGCTCTCATATCAAGTAGAGAACACAATACACATAAATCGGAACAAGCACCTTTAAGTATCCCTTCAGAGGCATATTTCACATTCCATGCCTCTTGGAGAGTTAGGCCCAGGGACACAAGGAACGGCAGGGTGGCATGTTTTACGATAGAGGGTCCAAATCTTCCTGATTTTACATAATATTTGTAATTTAAAGGAATTCTGTAATTGTAAAACAATAGAAAAATTAAAAGTTTTAATTGGAAAGTTCTGAGCAAAGACACACTCCAAAAGTAATTGGGGCACGAAATGTAATTTTTTACCTAAAATCACCATTTTCTTACTGCCAATGTTCTATTTTGAATGGACAAATATTCGTCAAAAGTAACATTAGCAACAAAAATGTGATTTTTACCTACTTTTTTGTGAGAGGATTGATTTTTGATAGATATAGTTATGTATTTTCAGGTCCTTATTCATGATCAAGAACAGTTTTCAACTAGCCTGTTTTTTAGAACATTTTTACAAACACAATACTGTTTTTTCAGGCGAATGTTACATTTTATGGGACAAAAATGGGAAAATTTGTCCAGCAAAAAGTGTAACACCCCTCAAAAAGTCTTACAATGTTGTGATATTTTGCAGGCCACTCAAATTTCGACCAGATTTTGCTTTTGTGAATTTGATGAGTTTAAATTGGTAAAACCACTGATTTTAAGTGACCAAACAAAAGTATACTGAACTATGTGTTTTTTTCTCTTTTCTACATATGGCCGAACTACTGGACCCCTCTCTCGTAAAACTTGCCTGGTATGAACTTGGAGGCATGATATGAACTTGATGAACTTGAAGTATGAACTTTATGAAAAAGCTAGACAACATTTTAACCAAAAGTGTACATGTATACCAAAAGTTTGACACACACACACGAATCGTGCTGCCATATGGTCTTTCTGATTACATCTGACGACCCCGGGGGCCACTTGTGTTCAAAGGTGGATATGATGCGTGGACAACTTGCAAAATGGGTCCCTTTTTCTAACAGGCGATGAGTACGTACATTGATTAGGGGCGTCAAAACAGCAAAATATAGAAAAGGTGGTTTTTCTTAACCCTGAAATGTATTTAGTTTAGGGTATGCAATACTCAAATTATCAGAAAAACATCAGAAATATTGTAAAGCAAAGCAAGATAATGCATTGCTTACTTGTTTAGGTATATCGTAGGTTTATATCTTTGCTGTATTTTTTCTGGTTTGTTTACTTTTCTTTGTAACCGTCGGAAAAGGTGCATTATAAATGTATGTTATTCTAAGTAGTAAAAACTGACAATTTATACTTCTTTAGGACAGCAAAACAGACAAAAATACTTGCTTAATAGGGTATGTTTTTAGTCGATGGAAATACTTTGGGGTACATTTTGTAAGTCCATGTTCACGCATCATATCCACCTTTGAATACAAGTCCCCCTGCCCACCCCCGCCGACGACCTACATTGTAAACAATTAAAAATCAATGTTCCTACCTTTAAAGCATACTTCTCCTTGGTTTGCCTGTGTGTACATTCCAGAACTTTGCCATTAATTCCTAAGCCCAGTACTTTCTTTGATATCTCGTAGTCGTCTGTTATGGCGTTCTTTTTAGCAGTGAATGTTTGTTTGGTCACGCCGCTCTGTGTCGACTGATTCTCTCCCATCATGTTCTTGTTCTTCTTGCTTCTGCCACTGTTGAGTTTCAAACGAAACATTTTTTCAATTGAAGTATCAAGGATATCGTCAAGATTTGGAAATTGAAAAACAGATGAGCTGGTGGTGCCCATGGAGTGACCTGATGTACGAACTTCTATTATTTTTAGGGCTTGCTGTTGAAAAGGAAATCCAGTTGTTAAGGTCAACGGTTGAGACATTTCTTAGGTCTTTTATGAAAATGAGAGCAAATTGTTATGAGCAACGAAGTCGTTGAGAAACCTGATATTACTTCTATGATGTTATCCACACAACCTTGATGGCCTATCGAGGCTTAATTCTTAACCACAATCAAAATGTCAACATTGAGATTGAAATATTGTAGTGAATGATGTTCGTTCAGTAGTGGATGCCAGAGTGAGCACGTGGTTTGGGACGTCAATCACATTTCGACCGTTATCTAAATATAGCCATTCAATATCGGCTTTGCGTTGTGTACACGAGGTGTTTTTTTTGAGTTCCCCAAATTATTTCTCATGATAAATAATAAGTTGAAAAAAAGTCATGCAATAAAAATCTTATCACTTTTGACGTCATCATTCACAGCAACCCGTGCATCATCATCATGCAATCGATAACACCAAAGATAGTAACATAGCATGCAAATTGTATTTAGAAATGATGTGTTGTTCAAACCATGCATTTAGAAAAGAATAAGGGTTTTTGCCTACCCGAACCAGCCGCTGAGATCCATGATGAATTTTATAGGGACACACCGGTACCGGAAGAGATAGCAAGAACAAGACAGCCTACAGACGGTACCAAAAGCATACAGGGGTCTCACAAGTGCGTACACAACTTATACGTAGAAGAAAAACAAATCACAACGTGCATGAAAATACTTGCTAAAGATGAATGCAAGAGAATGGAACCGGGTTGACCCGTATGAGTGTAAGCCTTAGAAATGAATAGACAAAATACTCGATGATCTATTGTTTTGCTTGTGAACAGAAAATTCCACTACAGGAACTTAAACTGAGGTGAAAATTCGGGGAATCCCCGTCTCTCGTACCACAGGAAAGTACGGACCTAACTGATAATAATATTGAACGACCTATCCCATTGGAGAAGCATGGGACGACCGCGTCACTACAATCTTAATAAAATCGCTACAAAAAAAACCACCTACGGTTTATCGGGATTCCCTCCTTAATTTAATCGATTCTGTAAACCCAAAATAGTCATGCTATCCTTATAGTAATATTTAATTTAGATGAATAAATACATCTTCTAGACACGTTCATAAATGAGGGATTAAACAAAACTCCGGAAGGCCATTTGGGTCTAATTGACTAACGAGAGTAAAACATTGTGATAGAGGACGCATACATTCTGGACAAAAAAACGTCTTTTGATGTATAGATATAGTTGGTCATTTGGAGGATTCCGTGGACCGGGGAGAGCAGAGCATCATTTCTCATTGGATTTATCTTGAAGGTTAATGAACAAATTAGCGGGGGTGCCCCTCCTGCAAGTGGTGGGCGGAATCCAGGAGGGGGGGAAATCATAATACAGGGTCAAAAATTAAAAATGCTTGATTGCTGTAAAAAGGTAAACCAAAGGTTCGTCGTGTCCCAGGATTAAAAAAGGTATAGTTGCTACTACTTTAAAGTATGGTTACGGAGATATAAGACAAAAAACGGCAAATGTCAAAGGTCTCACCGACAGGTAAATCTTTAATAGTGGACCGATTTCTTTGAAAATGGTTTCAAAAAATTGTTAAGCCTTTCCACAGGGATGCAACAAAAGTAGTTGGACACTCTCATTTTGGTAATTGTTTCTCGAGATAAATGACAAACAAGGTCCAACCCCATTGCTCCTCTATTGATCTCTGAAGTTTAAAATTATGTTAGAGGGTTAAAATGTTCTTTGTGCGTCTTGGAGGAAGATGAATCAATTTGAGTCCATTTTAAAGAAATGGAAGCAAATTTTCCAGATTGTAACTTTCGTGTGGACCTTTGACATTTGACCATTTTTTGTCTTATATCTGTAACCCACGTTGTAAGTAGTACAAATTATTACCTTTAATTCTTGGACCAAGCCAAACACTTGGTGATCTTTTACAGCAATCCAAGCATTTTTATTTTAAGTTTGGACCCCTGTATTATATTTTCCCCCCTCCTGCATTCCGCCCACACTTTAGGAGGGGCACCCCCGGCTAAATGTGTTCATTAACCTTCATAGATAGTAGAAGACCCTCCTGTAGATCCCGTGACCAAACTCTGGAGGACAAAGATTTGAAGGCGTCTTGGGGTTCCACTGATAACAATATTGAAGGTTTTTGAATTGGGCTTGCCGCTTCAATGTTCCTGGATTTTGGGGAAGGGGCAAGGGACGGGGCAAACAAAGTTAACACCGGGGGTAAAAATGAGAACTGTCCGCAATTGGAATTACTCGCCTTATCATACGGAATCAAAAAATGTTATAGTTTGTTATAGATCCGACTTCAAATGAGGACGCTATGGCCAAAAAGTCCAAAGGTCAATGCACTTTCAGTCAAGGTAACTGTTAATATAAAACCGATTTTAAAGTAAAAGGTCTAATTATTATTTTGTCATGACAAATCACTTTTGCAACTTTTTACTAGTTCAAATGTTAGTCTGATCTTGAAATGACAAAATGCAGCTACTTTTTTCAACATGGTAGTATTATTTCTAGCCCCCAATGTTTATTTACATTTTTCTATTTCCAAATTGTAATTTTATGTTAGGTTTAAGTAATAAAGCGTGAAGATTATTGAATAATTGGGCATTACCGTAAGGGTAAAGGTCTGAAAAACATTTGTAACAGGTATGGGACTTACAAAATCACGTTTTTAGCTATCACATCAAAACGGGGGAAATATCGGCGCGAAACTTAACAAAATGGGATTTTTGGTCGAGTCATTTCAATCAAGATGAAAACTGATATGAATAAAATGGGCCATTACTGTGTAATTAGGTCGACCTCGGTTGGAGCCAAGATAAATTCCTACATTGTACAGGTGTGAAAGGAGTTCATAGTCGGCAGGTATTCATATATTCCAGCTCCATATTGTTCACCATGTTCCCGGACTGTGAGGCCTAGGGTGGCCATTCCAGTGCCGGTCAAAAGCAGAATAGTCCGCCGGGAGCACAGTCCTGGCTCCATAGACGATAACGGAATAAAGCGTGAAAACAATTGTTGCGTGAAGAGTCAACTGATCATGAAGTGGCTATATTCTTTACCGTTGTAGCCAGACTATGAGAACGGTGGACTATAATTCACCCGGAGTTGTGCAAAGGTTAGTCTTGGACGTCCTGAAGCCCATGATACCCTAAAACAACGTGGTCCTTTTCCGGGGTCAGTAGCCCGCTCAAAGTTTACCCTTTCGTGGTCAACATTTGACCCATGATTTCGGAGTACATCAGTGTGCATTTTGACTACTGGACCCGGAAAATGACCCACTTGTTTTAGTGTGTAGGGCCTACTTCCAGTCGCAGCGAGCGATTTTGATCGGCAGCAGCGTAACACTTGATCTTGGGTCAAAATCCCGTCCGTGTGACTTGAGTAATCATCGCCGCGCCGGTCGGCAGGATCATAGTCCGGGTTCCATAGCCGGACAACGAATTAAAGCGTGAGTAATGTGCGTGAAGAGTCCAACTGATCGATTTTGCCCTATTGTTACATTGTTCCCGGACTGTGAGCCCGGAGGAGCGGCCACAGCCGGTATTGGCGGCGCACGTGCACGCGCAATCGCTCGCGGCGACTATAGAAGTATTATAGACTTGACTCCGATGACCTTGTGTTCAAGACGACAAAACACCACTGGCGAGTGCCAAATTGTGTAAAACGTTTTTTATGGAGTGTGAACTGCGACTATGATGAGATGCGATTCATTCCGTATTGACATACGTGTTTACACAATTTGGCAATCACGCCTCACAGAACAAGATGCGAAAAGCAGTGTGGTGGGACAGCGAAGTTGAGTGGGGGGGGGGGGGGGTTTACCCATTCCCCCTTATAGTGAACTTAGCTCCGGTGCGCTAAAAATGCCAAAACTTTCGTTAAAAGCCTTCAGGTAACTTCTCTCATCTTTTCCGGTCCATTTTAGATTACAAGGGCGTTCGACACCATGAACATAGTTATAAGAAAATTTGGTTAATTGTGGGAATGAATACTCATGTTTCGCAGGTCCAAGAATCTTTGAATAATAGGACGTCATGTAACAATTATTAATGGTGCAAGGTTAAAATTAGCAAGAAGCAAAATATCTGGTTTATTCGTTAAATAATTGATCTCCCAAGTTGTCATAACAAATGTCCAAGTTAGTTTGTATTATTGCACCTTAAAATACTTTCAACAACGGGGTAATTTTTGACCCCGTTTTGATTCAACTATGCACCGACTAAAATGAGGTAAAATGTTGACCACTTTTTTGGTCAAAAACGTGTGAAATTACCTTTTGGTTTGCCACAGGGACTCTGTAGTCGGTCCTATAGGCTACATATTGTTTCACATTACCAGTTGGAGATATTGCCCGTCATCATGGTGTCAGGGGCGGGGGCTTTTTATCATGTGTATACGCAGACGATACTCAACTTTATGGTTCCCTTTGCCCAACAGATCCTCTTGAATTGGAAATGCACTGACTGTTCTTCAAAACTGCATAAAAGAACATCAAAAAATATGGATGAATGTCACAAATTAAAACTCAATGAATATAAAACCGAGTTCTTGTTGCTGATTCCTTACTACAAAAAGCTCCTCCTGATATAACACTGTCTATTGGAGACTCTCACATTAAAACCATCTCAAACAATACGGAATCGTGGGCCTTCTTGATTACAAACATGACCATGGGAATCAACACATCACTAAGTTGTCGTACAATCATATTACCATCTTCGGAACATCTCGCGCATTAGTAGATACATTGATAAAGACATTGCCATCATGCGGTACGCTCTCTGTTATACTTTCTCGCATAGATTATTACAATGGTTACTTTTTCGATACCAAAGTCGTATACTCTCCGTCTTCAGCGCCTACAAATTGGGCTGCAAGACTGGTTTTACTGTAAAGATACAACAGGACCCAACACCACTGCTAAAATCGTTCATTGGTTCCTGGGAACCACAGAATTTATTTTAATGCTTTTAGATGTTTTAAGTCTATAAATGGCAATGGCTCCTGTCTATCTTCAAAAAATTATTTCAGTTTACATGTTCCAAAACATGCAAAAGAAAACATTAGGTCGTCAAAAGATCGCCTACGGCTGGATTATCCAAGGACTCGAGTAAAAGCTGGTGATAACAGTTTTACTGTTTGTGCTTCAAAGTTATGGAACAACCTTCATAGGCAGTCGGTATCTGTAAACGCCTTTTAAAAGGCACTTAAGACACACTTGTTTCCTAATTGATTTGTTTTTCATTATGTTATATTTATTGCTCATTTTCTCACTTTCTTTTATTGTAAGCGCCTTGAGCCTTTGGGGAACGGCGCATCATAAATGCTAGTTGTATGCATATGTATGTATAATTTTACCCCATTTTTTAGTCGGTGCATAATTGACTTGGCGTTTTTAGTGTGATGCTGATATGGCCTTATATTATAGCTCTGGTAATATTGAAAATATTGTTGAAAGAATAAATGATGATCTTGAGAGTGTTAGAAAATGGCTTATTACAATAAGTCTAAATGTTAAAAATCTTAATTTATGATTGTTGGTACACATCACAAACTGGCTCGTATAACCAATTTTGATATTAACTTAAATATTAATGGTGAAAAAATCAAAAGAGTGAAGGATTGTAAGCACATTGGCATAATTCTATATGAAACATTATCATGGAGTAAACATATTGATCATATCACAAAGAAAATTGCTCCTGGTTTGTTCTATCTTAGAAAATAAAAAAATATTATCCCGTCTATCCTTCAGTGTCTTTTATACGATGCCGTAAATTATATCCCAACATTTTATTATTGTAATATAAGTATGGGGAAATTGTAATCAAATGCTTCACAATAAGCCCCAGGTTTAAGGTTTTGCAACAAATGGAAGTAAACATATAAACGGCGCGGTCGATAGATATTCACAGTGGCGTAATCAGGCCTGCCCGCTCTGAGGGGCAATTTCCCCGTCTTGTGAAATTTTCCCTCTCAGGGGATCAGAGCCAATTTGCCCATTCAGAGGGCTAAAATATGGCTGATTTAGCATGATTTTTTTTTGCCATTTGTTCCCGGACGTACCAAATTCGTCGGGGGGGGGGGGGGGGGGCGGGGGAAAACCCCCGCTGTTACGCCACTGGAATGCCATCCAAGTACCCAGACTTGATAAACCAACATTATAGAGCTATAAAAAAACGTTAGCTGATCTCACTGTGGAATTACGCTCAATGAAATGTAAAAAATGAAACTACAATCTTGCAATGTTTAAAAAAAAAACAAAATCCAAAGATGGACGTATATGATGTTTTGGCTTTTAAGGGTTTGTTTGGATATTTAACTAGATGTAAAATTGGCTAGTTATTAGTATATAATATTTATAGTATTTATAATTTAGTATAACGTATTTGTTTGTAGTGAAACTTGTTGTGCTGCGTTCCACTGTACATAACCGTGTTTAATGTGGTTTTTTAAAAAAAACAACGAAACCATAGAAATTTATTTCTAATTTGCTATATATAGGTGTATGCAGGTGGCGAATAATGGACTCCCTTCTTCTTGCGTATGAGGCAGCAGCTAAATATGTTGTAAGCGTTGTAGCCAGTGTTTGAGAAATCTGTGGCCACCGGTGGGAACGAAAGGTGGGCAACTCATTAGAATGTGATCCGCAGTCTGTATGGAGAACCACATTGGCAGGCTGGCGTTGGTCGCAGCCCCCCATCGGTGCATATTGCATATTGAAGCGACCGACTCCTGTGGCGAATCCGGATTAAGGTGACCCTCCTTGCGTGGAGATTGCTGCCAGGTGATAGTTCTGCCTTAGGTTGTACAAATAGAGAGTTGATCTGGTCTTGGGGTATCTAGCCAGGCAGTTTTCCATGTCTGTAAGATGTTGAAAGGGAACTGGAGAGTTTAGCGGCGTTCGTCAGAAAGGTCGGGAGATTGCGCAGTCTCTGTCTACCGAGTTGTGTGATTCTTTGACAGTGTTTATGGGTACACGCCCCACTAATTACCCCTTTGGCGGCCACTTCCGGCAAAAATTATCACAGCAAATATCCGTACTTCCAACGCATAAAATTGTGAGTTATTGGATAGTATTTGAGCACATTTTTGCATACAATTGGTGTCTAACCAATTTTTTGGAATTTGTACGGAGATTCCTGAAAGAAATTGGTGTTTGATTTTAAGCTTATTTGGCTTTTTTACTGGCGGATTAACACACACGTGCATTTCCTCGGTTTTCGGGCGAAAATTTGAGTAGCGAAATTACTAACCTCCAAAAAATCGCTAAATATTTCAAAATTTATACGGAATGTTGTGATCAATTTTGGATATGCTATTAAAGAAAGTCTTGCGAACAAAATGTGCAACTCTCATTTTCCGGAACGCAAGGTAAACGTGAGATACCGCCCAATAGAGAACGTGAATTTTCTATACAAAGTCTATTGGAGGCGTAATAGTGGTGTGCACCCTTATGCAGCAGTGCTTGTTGTCCAGCAGGGCTTATTCACTAGTTGTTATGCGTGTGGTGTTCCTTCCGAAGTACTGCAGGACATTGCTAGTGCAATGCCTGAAAGCACGGTAGATTCATATGAGTAGGACGGAGGCAGCCAGTGGTGGTTCTCAAGTCTCAGTTGAGTACTGCCTGTCCACTTCTTTGTGGTGGAAGCTTTGCAACCAAGCTGGGCGGCATATTCAGCAGTATGTAGACCAGAGCCAAGGCAGTGGGGCGTAGGGTCGTTGGGGCGCTGGCGCCCAATTGACGATCCAGCAGTCGGACAGGGAGGGTATTCCTCGAAGATACCTTGGCGCATACGGACTTCAGATGGAATGGAGGTGCTGGCGCGACGGTAAGTAGCTGGGGTAAGCTGCACTCCAGAGTAGTTGGTGAGGACTGTATGACAGAGGCGCTCATTGAGGTTGATTTGAAGCTGGCGATGAGCCTCTTTTGTGTTGAGGTGGAAGGCATGGCAGTAGCGGCGGTCTGGCTTCGCTCAGCCTCAGTCTCCAGTCTTGAATATTGACCTGCAAGTAGGGCCATGTCTGTAGTAAGTGTGCTTTCTACTTGTCCAAGTTGCATGTCGAGTGGAGGAGGGCAAGATCGTCGGCGTAGCCATATGGTTCTCAGGTGGTTGCGGTAAATCGCTGAATACAAGTTGAACAGCTAGGAGCAGTACAGATACTTGTGGTACTTCCGTTCCTCAGACGACGCAGATACTACCCTACTCTGCCCATCACTGGTCTTGAGAAATAAAGCTACGGTTTGCAAGCAAGTTACATATGAATTGTACAAGGTGACGATACGGGATGGTCCTGAGAAGCTTGAGTGTCCGGCCCTGGTGCCACACGGTGTCGTATGCTGCAGTAAGGTCCACCAAGATGACGCCTGCCTTACGACGCTTTTCAAAGCTTTCCACAATATCATTTGTGAGATTTACAATCTGATGGACAGTGCTCCGGCCACGGCGAAATCCTGCTTGTTCGTCAGGCAGATGGGGATCGACGACGGGCTCCAGCCGGGCCAGGATCATCCTCTCAAGGAGTTTGAAGGAGACACACAGTATAGTGATATTGGGCGGTAGTTCTTAGGGTTGTCGACAGGATTGTTTGGTTTGGGGAGTGCGATGATGGTAGCTCTCCTCCAGATCTTGGGTAATGGACGAGCGTGTGTGTGTGTTTTTTTACATGTGTGTGATTTTGTGTGGTTGTATACGCGTGTGTATGTGTGCGTGCGTGCGAGCAAGTGTGTATGTATAGGTATGATGTGGGTAGGGCCCTGTGGTTGTTTTGTTGTCAAAGACTACACATGTGTGTGTGCGCGTGTGTGTGTGTAATGTGTGATGTTTGTAGGGCCCTGTGGATGATTTGTCAAAGACTAGGCCTATAGGCCTATGCTTGCGTGTGTGCGTGTGCGTATGTAATTATGTGGAGTGCACGTGTGCCGGGGGAGGGGGGCACTCATTTATATGAAAGTGACGGGGTGTGCGGCCTGACTTTCAAGGTAGGGACATTCGCTGAGGAACTTTAAGGGAAAAGGGAGTCATTTGGTGAGGAGGATGCAAAACTGGGGGTCAATCACTGAGCATCTCACATTTTGTGAAAAAAGAGGGTCATTCAGTGAGGGCACCATATGCTGAAGTTCCATCAGTGAACAAGAGGGGCTTTCCGTGAGAGCATGAAATAGAAATAAGGGGTCATTCAGTGACATTTGATTAAAGTTCAAATCGAAGTCCTTCATATTGAAATCACAACTCGGATTCGGAATTTTTGTTATATACAGTTTATAGGACGCAATACTATACATAAATGTTTACTGCATCATTTGAAACGAAAAATCCACGTAAAGTGGGAGGACGAGGTTGTCGATCGGGCAACCACCTTTAAGACACAAATACGGCATTTTTAATTTTGTGGGGAAAAATGACTAATTTGGGGACTGATTGTGATTTTATCACTCTTTATTTCAGTATGTTTCAGTGGCTTTCCATTTGCTAAATCAGAAAATCGAAAAAAAAAATCATAAAAAAATCAGATTTTGCATTTCTGTAACAAGTATCTACATACCCTACAAGTGCCGCTGAGACTGAAATTAACCTAATAAGGATAAATCATACATTTTAGTCATTACTACAACATTAACAAGGTAGACGCAGAGATTTCCCAAGAAGGGCGCCCTCAATGTTCAAACAAATCATGCTTTTGTATATACATAATGCTTGTCCATACTAATCACTGTGTGAAATAGCTAAGTTCAAATCAAAGTTCTCCTTAAGAAAACCACAACTTTGTTTTAAAACAAATTCTGGATCCGGAATTTCGTTATACACAGTATCCTATAGGACGTAATACTATACATAAATTTTCACTGCTTCAAAACGAAAAATCCGATTCATGTCTAACTTTCGAATTGTGCATTTTAGGTTGCTACCTTTTAGTTCTCGTTGCTAAAAATATGTCTCGAAATCTCTGATTCAGCCTAAAGGTGCAACGAGAGATGTTTACATATGCAGGTGTTTTCCCTCATGTAAAGCTTTCATAAAAAATATCCCCATCTGTAAGGATAACCTGAGAGATGTTTCTTTGGTACAAACATTTGAAATTTCTAATTTTGTATAGGAGCAAATTAGCTCAAAATTCGAAATTCAGCCTTTGTTTTATATTGAAATATAAGCAAATCAAAATCGTCTTTTTTTCTCTCATTTGAGACATTTCTGTAGCCAAATACAAGGTAAGAAATATATTGTCTAATCTATAAGAAATTGCTATCATGATACAATATTTGGGTGCCTCAAAATCTCTCGTTGCAACTTTAAGGTTTCAATTGCAAAAAAAAAAAAACACAAAAAACTTATGAGAATCATACAGACTTGTTAATTCTTCAAATATAAGCTATTTCTGCAAATTTCAATACTTTGAACATTTCGGGTTTAATCTAACGTATCAAAATGTCCTTAATGGATCACTGTACTTCGCGTATGAATATTTTTAATTGCTTGAGGTCAAAAGGCCAAGTTCCCAATATGGCGGCGATGACAGTAGCCGATATGTGAAAAAGCTGTGCACACTAAAGTTACAATTTACACGTATCCAACAAGAAATTTTGCTGTAAAAATGAAGCGTCAATCAGGCAGAGATTCTGGGAGACGGACAAGAGGGAGTCCCGATATGCTTAGACCAGGATCAAGGGAGAGAATGAGCCCAGGAAATGATCGTTATGAAGGTAGGGGTGGTAGCAAACTTGGTCGTTCACGCAGTATGGAGAAGGATGACAGACGAGACAGAGACGGTGGCAGACGGTCAGGCAGTATGCGTGGTCGAGGGGGTCGCGGCAGCGGTGGAATGGACGATGGCCGAGACAGACAATATGGTGGCGATTATCGTACGTATGATAGGTATGAAAACAAAACCTACACAAGTTTGCGACTCACTGGATTCCCATCCCATGTGGCAGATATGGCAATCAAGGATGCTCTTTTTCATGAGTTCAAGAAGTTTGGGGATGGGCATATTCGCATAACATACAGTGGGCCCAATGAAGAGAGAACGGCATTTGCAAATTTTCGTGCACATGACCATGCTCGTGAAGCCAAGCTAGCCAAAGGTGATAGGTTAACGTTATTTGCCAAGTCGTTACGTGTTGATTGTGTGTATAAAAGTAAGAAAAATCAGCAACGAAGGAGTCAAAGTCCTGATCTGGGCTACGGTGGTGGTAGAATGCCACCTTCAAATATGGGAGGAGGTCGTCGGCAACAACAAGGAGGTATGCCAAAAGGAATGGGGCGTGATCCCCCAGGGAGAGATCGTAATTTTGTGTCTTCATATGATAGAAGACAGTATGGGAATGATAATTATAGGGAGCATGATCGAGAACGGGAATTGATGCTTTTGCCTGAGGATGACCCAAAGGCAACTCGTACAGTTTTTGTGGGCAATTTGGAGGATGGCATTTCAGAGAGTGAAATTAAACGCTCATTTGAGCGTTATGGTATAATTGAGGATATTGATATAAAGTACCCCCCAAGAAATCAGGGAAATCCATTTGCATTTGTGAGGTATCTCAATTTAGACATGGCACACAAAGCTATGGTAGCAATGTCTGGTCAGTACATAGGAAGAAACCAATGTAAAACAGGTTATGGCAAGCTGTCTCCAACATCCCGACTCTGGGTTGGAGGTTTAGGACCATGGGTATCTTTAGGTGTTCTTGAACGTGAATTTGATCGTTTTGGAGCCATTCGCAAAATTGATTATGTGAAAGGAGAAACGTTTGCTTATGTTCAGTATGAAACGTTGGAAGCAGCTCAAGTTGCAGCTAATAACATGCGCGGCTTTCCTTTAGGAGGTCCGGATCGGCGTTTGAGAGTTGATTTTGCTGAACCAGATTCTTCCAACAAATCTCCTTATGGTGCTGGCAGTGGAGGTTATCCTCAAGGAGGGTCAAGAAGAAATGACCAAGGTGGAAATTTTGATCGTGATTATGGTGGTGGAAGATCACCACCCCCTGCACATCTCGTGATCAGTGGCAGGGCGTAGATGTTGGTTTGGAGATCCTCGCCGTGGAACCAATGGCAAGTGATAAATGGCCGATATCAAGACGACTGGAATCGTAGAAACAATACAGGAGATCGCAATTCACGTGGGACAGATAACAGACGTGGAAGCGCGGTGGACTCCAGGAAGTGACACAATAATGACAGAACACCAGATATAACTCGACCGTCAAGCGTCGCAGATCTCCGAGTGTCAAATCAAGATCGTGCTCGGCGTACAGTAGTTTTGATCCCTACGTGGTTCGCAAGGTAATCGTGATTCATCCCCTGATTACCGTTCTACTAAGGTCACAATCGTTCCATTAGTGAGGATGGTAATGATGGAGAATTTGACCAAAGGAGACCGTTCCCAAAAAGCAGACGGAAGAAAAGAAAATTGTACATGGAGCCTATACCTTATGGATCTGGTGAAACACCTGGACCTTGCTTGGCAAGGCATTTATTTTAAAGAACTGCCTTTGCAACTAGAAATGTTTCAATTCGTGGTGACACCGGTCTTGTCTGATTCGCTTTTACCACTTGAAATTGATGATTCATGGGATATGCGTAGTACACAGCGTTTGCGCTTGGATCAACCTAAACTGGATGAGGTTGAAAAAGATATCGGGGAGCAGATCCGTGGCCATTGTTTGATGCTTGCCCTCCCGGGTGAGGATATCCCTGAACCAGCACCTGTTGTACGCAGTCAAGAGCCCTGCTAATTTGGTGTCATATTTGCAACAAAAGCAGGCTGCTGGAGTTGTGAGCCTGCCAGTAGCAGGGCCTAAGATACCGACGCAGTGTGCTCCATGCATTTCCACCTTGTGAATTCTCACCGGACGCATCTTTTGAATTATGCCAGTGGGCTCGGGCAGAGCCATCCAAAGACGAATCATTTAGTGTTGATATTGTGGCGCTTAGCAGCAATGTTTTTTTTTTTTACAATTCTGGCTGTGGACTTTGTAGGCTCATTGCAAACTCAACGAAAGTGTTTGGTTGAATGCGGTGTTTTTTCTTTTAAAAAAAATCGAAAAAGACCAACTGATCTTTTGACCTATCATTGTATGGTCAAATTGACTCCTAAAAAAGTTGCAAAGGTAAAAATCTTCAACAAGGTAGAATGGATTTTGATTCAAGAATTTTGCTAGCCTGGTGTGTGTGTTATAACTAGTCCAACAAATGTTTGGAGATTGATATGAAAACGTTTTAATTGACTAAATGGTAACCTTCTGTTACTCCTGAAAAGTAAAACTCCCAAATCTAATCCTTCATCATGGCCCTTTTTATAGGGCTGTTATCCTCAACTTAATTTTAACCTTGGTTTAATCAAGGTTAATCCTTCATCATGGCCCTTTTTATAGGGCTGTTATCCTCAACTAACTTTAAACTAGGGTTTAAATCAAGGTTAATCCTTCATCATTGCCCTTTTATAGGGCTGTTATTCTCACTTAATTTTACCTGGGTGTAATCAGGTATAAATCTTCATCATGGCCCTTTTTATAGGGCTGTTATTCTCACTTAATTTTAAACCTGGGTTTAAATCAAGGTTAATCCTTCATCATGGCTTTTATATGGGGGGGGGCGGGGGGGGGAAAAAAGAAGGGGGGGGGGGGGTGGGGGTTGGTGGGTGGGTTTTTGTGTGGTTGAGGGGGGGGGCTGTTCTTCTCACCTTAATTTTAAACCTGTTTTTAAATTCAGGGTTAATCCTTCATCATGGCCCTTTTTATAGGGCTGTTATCCTCAACTAATTTTAAACCTGGGTTTAAATCAAGGTTAATCCGGTCCTGAATGGACCTTTTTATCGTTAACATACTCTTAAAGCATGATGTAATTAAGTAAGAAATATCTCATGGAGGGTCGTTGCAACCCATCCTTTGGAAATATTCTCGCCTATTACTCACACTTCTTGTATGTTGAAAGAAAAAAGGTTCAACCGTGAAGGCTAACCCTGGTTTAACACCTGGGTTTGAAGTAGACTCCCTTGAGAAATACTCAGTCTCTATTTACAAACCATACTCATTTTTTTATGTGATACCAATTCTTAGTTATGCCTTTGTTTTAACCCAGTGCAATCATCCATGTACATTGATCTTGCTTTGAATTGTTTATTTAAATGCAAGGGTTGGTCCCTTAATGGTATAATAGAATGGTTTGTAAGATAGACACAGAAGTTAACATGTGTTAATGCAATCATCAGTGGAGTCTTGAACAGGTCTACCCTCTTCAAGCCTTCGCTAGTAATGCACTTGTGGTCTCGAATCTCGATGACGTGAACATCCACACAAGATTCACCTCTTTGTGTTGGATGCTCAAGACCAAAAGTGAATATGAGCGAACTCTTGAGGAGGGTATGTTCAGCCTTCCAGACGGTTGTATAAAGCATTCCCCAGTTGGGCCATGAATAGCACACTTCAATTGAATTCAGACTTATAAAAATGGCAGTCAATTACGCATATTCATAAAATATGCCTTAAGGATGATGTACAATTTTAGATACTGTAGGGAGGTTTAGCATGGCAAGGTTTACATGTTTATTAAAAATTCAGAATGAAATTGCATGGTTGAAAATCAATTTTAGAGACATTTTTTCACTTGTGGAATATTTTCCTGTACGGTATAATCATTTCATTTTGCAGTCTTACTGTCGACGTCATTTAATATGATACGCTGAAATCAATTGGGTAACACTTCATTTTGAACAGGGTTTAAATGCATAGCCTTGATCACATTATCATGATCTTTTACCATAACTTTTAATGCTTGAAATTTACCTTGCATTATAAGATACGGCCTACCTTGTAAAATTTTGATTTTAATATTTTTTTTATTTTGACGTTTTTTTTTGTGGAATCAGAAGTAGACCCACATAACAATGCACTACTTCAATGTTGAAATGGTGGTGGCTAGTTTCATGGGAATATCCATTCTTCTCAAAATGGTACTTTCGAAAGGGGCTTTGGATAAATTCACATCATACATGTAAAAGTGAAGGGGTCCACTGTCCAGCAAACTGCAGAGAAATTGAAACAATCACGGAACTGGGAAGGGGGGAGAGGTGAAAGCGGGGGGGCGGAAGAAAGCGGAAGGGAGAATGAGATTGAAATCAGCCGAGCTGTGGCGGGGGTTTAAGGGTTCTTGTGGGTTGTTGGAGGTGGGGGGGGAGTGGGTTTTAGGTTTTAATGGTGTTGGGGTGGTGGGTGTGGTGTTGTCGGGAAATTGAGGTTCAGCGAGTGGATGGAGGGGGGTGGTAGATTAAAGTTGAAAGGGGAGAAGAAAGAAATCATTTCACTCGAATGAAAGCAATTTGATGTAACTAATTTGTCCCGCATCCCCCCCCCCCCCCACGCTTCACCAAAAACCTCATTCGCATATCATGTAATGAATCATCATCTTGCATTAATTTTTTGTAAGGTGTAAATAGTTGACCCAGGTCAACTCAAATTTTTGAAGCCCTTGTTTTGTGGTGTAGCCAATACCCTTTGTTTTTGAGGTACAAAAGTGCCCATAGATTGTCCTTTCAAGATTTTTTCCACTGAAATGGTCACAAGATGTAAACATCCAAATCTTGCTTAAACTCAGTTGATTTGTTGTTGTGGTTTAGTTAATTTAGTATCTAATATTAGCATTTTCACTCATTCCATATCAAGAGTGAAAATACTCCTGATGTTACATTTCACTCTTTGAAAATAATTGTTGAGTGAGTCACTCTTCACTTTTTGTTCTCACTTAGACGATTTCATTCTTCTATTTTCCTTCACTCTTGAAAATGTAGCTCCTAGAGTGAAAATACTCTTGAGACAAATGTACTGAAATTACTGATTATGTTTTTGTTTTGCATTGAACAAAATCAATCCCTGCATATGTGTCATGTTTGACAGCTCATACCCCGGCTCTAGCCCAGTGGGGCTTGTTGCAATTTTGGTTGTCAGCTGAACATGCGTACATTTGATTTTTGCTTCACTGCACCAAAGCAAAGAATATTGCGCATTCATTTTGCCAATGCCTTGTCTCTCAAGTAACAAACCATTGGAATTTCGGCTGATTTACAGACCAGCTAGCAATCATGAAAAAAAGACAATTTAGAAGCTATGCTAAGCAACCCTGGGTGGGTGTGGAGGTATTTGATTTATCCAGCTACATAAGCAAATTGTTTTTGCACTGTTGAGAGCAGAAATGGATCTGCATTTTAAATGAAGTTGCTTCGTGGAGCAGCCTTGATGTCTACATTAAAATTCGTCGTGTAATGAACAGATAGTGACTGCTAGTAATATATGAAAGTTCTAGAAAAAATACAATTTAAAATAAGTTGACCGCTTGCCATACTTTATTGAGTCCTGTTTTTTTAAGCCACAAATTGTATAGATGTAGGCAGTTGTAAGGATTTTTGTTGCCATACACTTGTGAGTATGAATTTAAAATGTTTTTTTCAATAAAACTATGTTATAATCTACAGATTTTCATCCGCCATCTTTCAAAATCACAGTTCATTTACAAACATACTGTTCAGGTTACTCCAGAATTATTTAAAATGGGGAGGACTCTTAGCTGGCAAAATTTTGCCAGTTTCCACCTCCTTCCCCCTCCCCACCCCACCCACCCCACCCCACCCACCCCAAATGCCCAAGTAAAGCCCAATTTCCACACCAGAAGAGAAACTTTCCCAATCCACAATCAACCCTTAAGGTGTGTATAATCAATTCGCTTTAAAATCATACCAGAGTACTACTACTGTGCTTATTTGCTTTTTTTTTATTCTTTGTTATGGATAGTGTTAGTGGATGGGATTTTGTTCGTAATGAAGAAAGTCCAAATGGGAGTAGCAGTTGTACAGGTGGGTTGACATGAATGGAATGCAGTTGCTCATTGTTTTTTTTTTTTTT
Organism: Ophioderma brevispina; assembly: GCA_023653785.1. Taxonomy (NCBI): domain Eukaryota; kingdom Metazoa; phylum Echinodermata; class Ophiuroidea; order Amphilepidida; family Ophiodermatidae; genus Ophioderma; species Ophioderma brevispina. Next base: position 102,601 of record JAMKCH010068982.1, read on the forward strand.
GTTTGGGGGGTCATTTTCAAAGTTGAAGGCAACACACCAATTGAGAAGATTCTGTTCATCACTTCTAGTAGATGCATAACCACAGGCTACGCAAACAGTGTGCAAATTCCTTTGAACCTTTTGTATAGCAGTTTTTGACAATTTTATCATATATTTAGTAATTTAAAAAATTCTATACAAGCCAAAATTAATGTAGCAGTTACTTCAAAATGTGTAGCATTTTGCTATGCTAAACAGGGGAATTTGCACACTGTAATCAAAACAACAGAATGTTACATAAAGCACAGATAATGGCAGATTTGGTATTTTTAGGCATACCTATTGTTACGTATGTGGTTGTGTTAAAGGGGAATGGATGAACCTTTTAATGATAATATGCACCACAATACAAACAGGTCTCAAAGAACCAAGATCTGTGAATAAATCAGTGAACAAACTTTTTGAGGAGTTTATTTAACTTCCATCCACATTTTTGGTTTGGCTGAATGGATTTTATTTGTTTTGCCTGTTGTTAGATACAAATTCTGCTCCGGTGGTACAGCCAATTGGGCAAGGGGGACAGAGTGCCCCCCTTGAAAAAAAATTAAGGTAAAATCAGGGAATTTTGATGAAAAATCAGCCGGTTTGGGACTTTATTTACTCCCCAAATGGGACTATTTTGCTCTGTGTGTGATTCATTTGGCCCCTCCCTCTGACTTGTTCCCCAGTGTTGGGAATGTCTCCTTCAATCAATATTCTAAGATAAAAGCTTGGAATATACTGTGAAAAGATGGCCTGATGTTCAAAATAATGATCAGTTGAGTTGTAATACTAGAAATATTCTATTCTTGAGGATATAAATTAAGGTTCAACGATATCGGATCGGAATCGTATCGGGACCGATATTAACCCATACGGGGAAATATCGGTATCAGCAAAAAAAAGAAGCTTTACTTACCAATATTTGAGGAAACCAAAATGTCAGCAGCAGTATCTTTATGCTGAAATTTATGTTTGTTTGTGTTTAATCAATCTGAGAATTCATATTTTTTATAAATGCAACACGAGAAAAAATATCCCTAATTGCATACATACTCAATGTGAAATGTTAACTTTGGTAAGAAGTAACACCCCTACAGCTTAAAAAAAGAGAAAAGCCAAATAGCTGGTAAAAAAAATTTACGCTACCATATAATTGTTTGGAGTTTTATAATTTCCTTGGAACAACCCTATAGTTACCATTGCATTAACCATGGGAATTACATGTATAGGGGTTGATTCAAAGAAATTATAAAAAACTACAAAGAAGTATATGGTACTGTAATTTTTTTAACAGCTATTGGCTTTTCTTTCTGTTTTAGATGTGTGGGGGGGAGTTATATGAACAAAATTAAATTTCACATGTTCTTGGACATCTTGATTTGAGTATGTATGCAATTAGATATTTTCTTTTGTTGCATTATAAAAAAAATACTAATTCTAAAGATTGGATTAAAAGAAAACAAAACAATCATTTCAACATAAAAAGGACTGCTTGCTGCTGCTGACGTTTTGGGTTCTCTCAAATATACGGTACGGAAAATGCCAATTTTTAAATGTATTTGATACTGATATTTAGTACAATATAACCCTCAACAAATATCGGATCGGATCGTATATCGGCCGATATTAAAAATGTAAATATCGGTTATCGGATCGGAAGACAAAATTCATTTCGGTTGACCCCTAGTATAAATGAAAATATGTAGTAAATAATTGTGTATGCTGGAGATAAGGTAGTTCACAGTACAAGTGAACTTCTCTTCCTGAATCCTAAAAAGTTCAATTTTTGGAATTTTTGAAAAATAACCACACCTCACTAAGTCATGACCTTATACAAAAATGCCAATAATATTTTGAATGAAGTTTTGAAACAAGTCTCATTACTATATTATTATGATTTATGATTGTGCTTTGGTGGTGCTGTACCCAGTCCTGCGAAATATCTCACTTTTATGTTGATGCACAAATTGAAAAGGTCACAGTATGTGTACGTGTTCAGAGTTTATCTTGATCAAAATGGATGTTTACCTAAATGTGAATGAGGTTTAAAAAGCTTGGGGGATTTCTTGTGGGTGTAAATAATTATGTAATAGCATAGTAGCGGCTGTATGTAGAAAAACTTTATAAATCTTGATTCAGATTTTCTTGTCATATCTCCCTTAGAATCTTTTTAGAATATTTTAAAATTTTGAGAGGAAACAGTAAATGTTCTTGCCAATGCTTAGACAAAATTACTAGAATCGAAATCATTGCAAAATCATGTACATGCAACATGTATAGTCTGTATTCCTTTATCTCTAAAGTTGTTCATAATTAGAGAGATGTTTATGACAATTGTCCTCTAAGTAGATGTGTTCAGCCTAGAGTACAGTCTTTAGCTTTGTGAAGTGAGTGTACATGTAGGCAAAATAAGCTTTGTATCTTGCACAAGTTCAAACTAAACAACATTCACTCATACAGTGTACAATATATGCGGGTAATTATGTATGTTCGTGTTTAGCTTTAGGGATAAAACTTGTGAAAATGTGGTTTTATGCTCAAAATATATCAATATATCAATATCCTCAAAGAATAAATGACAAATGCCCAGTTGCCCACACGTCTCCAGTAGCATCCCGCTGTCATGGTCACATCTTTGTCACAGTCAGCTGTCTACTTTAAAAGCAGGCCAAAGGAACTCAACAAATGAACCTTTTGAAGTTTGCATGAGCTACATAATGCCATTGTCTCTACTTATTTGTCTGATGCACTCATTGCAGTGCTCATTGAATCTACAGTTTGCCTCTTGAGGTATTTGAAGTCTACAGCAGTGATCAAACTGTATTTGAACCAGTTTTGCCCTGATGTCATGCTCTTTCAATAGGCCTTCTTTAAGCCTGTCACTAGGGTGAATAAAGAAGTTGCGTGATAGCAGCCCTTAGCTTCTTTCAGCTCATATTCCAGCTTTAATTGCATGGAGGCCTAGATCTTTAGCCATTTTCCATTTAGTAAGATAATGCCATCATTGAAGAAGATGATCATGCCCTGCATAATATATTATATGATTTGAACATTTTGTTTGTGTTTTTCAAATTATGCAAAGAGCAAAATGTGAAAGTTCTACATGTACCATCAAAAATGTGAACTTCAGCTGTGTGTATGCTCATGTTTTGTTTTGGAAATGTTTTTAAATGCAGAAGTAGTAGCTGGACTTGCCTCATTTTTCATTGTGCTTCTTACAGACTGAGGAAGAGAGAAAGAAGCCCTTTTTGAACATTGCTTCATGATTTGCCAATATTTGTCCATGCTTGTGTGAAAAAATGAAAATGATAGTATTGTTTGCCATGGAAGTAACTCCAGATGTCCAGGAAAATTGCAGAACTGTGAAGTTGGTTAATCAAGGATCAGCAGATAAAAAAGCAGATTCACCTACATTCTAGGAAACCCACAGATGCCACTAATTTGCAATCAACATCGTGCAATATTTCTGGAGTGAAATGTTCATCTTGCAATATGCCGTCTCTCTCTCCGTGCTTTTATTTTGATTTTTATTGCCTCACTCCCCTCCTCTTAAATAAAGAACAACTTTAAAGGAACAGATAAGTTGTGTGTCATTGCAAAATATGCAGATATTGAAAAAGCTCAACTTCTCTGAAAGGGATCAAGTGAACTAACCGCCATCTGTACACACCCAGACCTACAACATGCTGAGTGAATCTAGCAGCTTCAAACGATGGCCCCTCTTCCTGCAGGAATCATTTGTCATCAAAAGCTACCACCCTCCTCCTTACCTGAATGAAATTACCCCTGCACTTGACATTGTAAATATATTCTGAACAGCAGCTGTTCAGATACAAATGTATCTCTTCTGGGCATCCTGCCAATTGTCATGTTTTCAACAGCATATTGCTGTTGTAATGAACTTTATTGCATTGAAATGCAGTCGCCATATAACAGGCTGTTTGTGATGCAGCTACTGTGATCTTCAGTATCATCTGTTTCCAAGGATGAGGTAAGAATGGGCTATACATGCAAATCATTATTTTTGTAATCATCCGCAAAATGTCGTTGAAACCCTTTGCAGTATGGAAAAAAGTGGATGTGTTGCGTCGCTCAACCAGTAAATCCTGTGTGCTTATTCTGCCTGTGCAATTTCTTTATATTGTTCGTACCAAGGAGGAAAGCATGTGTTTTGGAAAAGACAGGAAAACAAATTGGAAAGGAGAAGGGTAGCGATTTATGTTAACCCAGAGAAGTACAGTGGATGTGCTTTCATGCTTGTAGATCATGTAGTGATCTTTGCTGGAATTTTGTTATTTTGCAATGTGTTATGTAATGCTACAGATATTATAAGTCTACCACAACAGCTTGCTGCAAAATACCTTAAACAGAAGATTTGTTATTTTGCAGCCAACTGATTGTGAATGAAGTTTGATAGATTATGTGTGTGCAATTGACCAAAACTAATTATCACCTTGATCATGGTATTTGAAATTCTACTATTAAAACATGCTCCTCAAGAAGATTGGTGCTACTCTATCGAAGGCCTGAGGAGATGGTCCCGGCCATAGTGCAATCCAAAGAAATTTATTTATTGATATGTGTACTGCAGTTTGACTGCAGTAAATAACAGTAGCTCCTTGTACAGAGAAGATTTTTACCATTTATTTAAGCAATTGTAGAGAAAATCCAAAGAATTTATGAAATGTACAGTATATTTTGTACATTATATGGCTGCATTTTGTGATCTTTGTCATCACAACTTGGAAGGAATATAAATCAACTCATCTACATTTCTTTTGGCGTGTGTTCCTTTGGTTCTCAGGAAGTGCATTCTTCACCGTGTATTACTACACGAGGTTTATGTCAACGTCACTTTGCTAAATGTACCAGTCATCAGCTACGTGTAATGGATTCATCATCGTCATCGTGAAAGTGTCATCTGTTGTTGCCGTGGATTCATCGATTATCATCATCTGCCTGTCCTTCCTACGATCTTGTTGAACATTTTTGTGAAAGTCTGTGAACTGCAATATATTATATCTGCTTAAATCAATTTATTATCTGTGTACATTGAAATGTATTGTAATAGTACAATGTATTGGGCATTCTTTAATGCATTTCTATCATGTAATTGATGCCATGCAGCAGATAGCAAATTTTGCAGGCTCCTAATTTGGATCCAATCCATCGTCAGTGAAGTCAATGTGCTTCTTATTTTCTGGCCACCACTAACAAAATTGGAAGGTTGTGAAGAATTCCCTGTTGGGAACAAAAGCCTGTGTGTATTTGCCAAATAGAAGTAGTGGTTCAGTGGTATTGATGTGATCATTTTATTTTATCTTCATCAAAAACTGGTGGAGAATAGCATCTCCACCTTGTGAAAGCAATTGAAGACACTCTTTGTTTTATTTCATCATGGATGTCTGCAAGTACAAGTTAAAAGGAGTTGGATGGCATATTGGTATGCTTTGAAGTAAAAATTTACCAGCAACAAAAGTGTTCGGCAGAGGGAAAGGAAAAAAAATCCAGATCGAGTAATGTATTGTAATGTAACTTTGTGGCATGGAGTAAAAGATGTCACTGTACTTTTTGTCACAATTCCTTTTTACAAGATAAATTAAGCGCTGTGCGCGTAAATGCTGATGTGCGATCAACTTCTAAGTCCCAACCTTTGTGGATGTCGCTTGCGACTTGCATACGTCTTGTAAAATGTATTTTGACAGATAGTACATCACTAGTTTTAGGAAAACCTCTGTCAATTCGCCATCAAAGTGGTTATGCAACACCTGATAACCGTGTCACACACCTTTGGAATGTATTTTCTGCCAGTATGCCGTCTACTCCATGTGGTGCTCATTTTGATATGGTTCAAGTCAAGTTAGCTTGATCCAGTCAACATGGTGGCAGCGAGAATTTAATATGATACTTTGCCAACTAATTGTGGCACCCTTGTGTGTGTATTTAATGCCATACATGCACATGTAGCTGACATGGTTCTTTTAACATCATGCCAGCCAGAGTGTACTTCTTGTATTTATGCATTAAATGGAGAAAATGTCTTCTAGGAGATTGGTTACATGCCCACTAATCTAGTCAACATGGTGGCAGCGGGATTTAACGTAATACTTCGCCAGCGAATTGTGGCACCCTTGTGTGTGTATTTAATGCCATACATGCACATGTAGCTGACATGGTTCTTTTAACATCATGCCAGCCAGCGTGTACTAATTTATGCAGTAAACATTGGAGAAAATGTCTTTTAGGAGAATTGGTTAGAAGTCCACCACAATTTGTGGCTTGGCACAACAAAATGAGTGTAAGGTTGCTTTGAGTTGGTTTTGAGACTGTCTCTAGCTGTAGGCTTTGTGTTCTTTGGTTGAGCCACCTGGTGAAGTCGGAATGGAATGTGCACACTACAATAAGGGAAATCTCTTGCACAAAGGACATGGCCAGTGCCCACTGACTGCCCCAGGTGGCGACAAAGAACACAAAGCCTGCAGCCAGGCAGTCTTGAAACTGACTCAAAGCAACTTAACTCATTTTGTTATGCCAGGTCACTTTTGTGCAGCTGGATTTTGTAAAAAATGTGTACATTTGTCATGACAGCTCTCCGAAAGATTTTGTTTGTCATTCGAGTTAACATTTGGCGCTATTCACAGTCCATAGCTTCTCTCATATACCAACAATTTGATTGCCAACTTTTTATTTTATCAGTATAAGTTTTCTTGCTTTCGTTGGAAGGTGTTGGGCTATGGCTTTGATATAAGCAGCTTCACAAGATAGCAGAATTTGATAATGACCAAGAGTTTTATATTCTCATGTCACATATTTCCTGTGGATCCTCCATCGTACCTTTAAAATGTTAACGCGCTTAGACAAAAGGAAACAAATTGTGACAAGGATCATTACAATACGCACATTAATATGCAAGAATACATTTAAATTTTTGGAATAAACATCTTATAATGCCTATTGTTTTCTTAATACTGGAGACCTGAAATTCAGATTTACCCGTACATGTTACATGTAATAATTGAGAACAATGTTCTGACCATGATAACTTATATTTGACTACTACGTTACAGTTGTAAGGGGCGTTTCCGCTGATGAATTTTTAAAGAATTTAACCTCTTTTTATAGGGCCAAATCCAAAACCGGTCAACCACATACCTTAAAATTGAAACTTAAGAGCGAATAAAATTCCATCATGCTCAAGAGAATCTTTGAGACAAATAAGTCATTTTTTTTCAATGTGCATTTTCAAATACCGTATTTTTCCTAAAAACGCCCCGGGGTGGTGAATTTTTCAAAAGCGGGGCGTTTATTACAGTCAAAATGGAAAGTCAAAAATCACCTAACACAGGTTTATAAAGAGTACTGGGGTCCAGAGGTGTTATTACACATGAAATCCATGAACAGCACTTTGTACTTTTGTAGAAAGCAGTTGATGACAACAATGATATGGATTACGACAGTCCTGGCCATTAAATCATGTGAGTTAGGTAAGCTTAACTCATTTCTTAACATTGTTTAATCAAAAAATCGTAAGGGCGTTTATTGAGGCAGGGGCTGGTATTAGGAAAAACACGGTATTCAAATGGCGGGGGAAAAGGTTCACAAATGGAGTTTCTGAGTGCGGCAGCCGGAATTGTATAAAAATAGTACATTTTTAATCCCGGGATTTAAAAAATTTATAGCTCAAGCCGTGTAATCGCCATTCTGATGATGGGTAATGAAAAAAAACAGGTGGCAGCCATTATGCCATGTTCATTAAATTTTAAAAAATTTTACTTTTTTTATTTTTTTGTCTTTTATGGGTTTTGAGGGTGGGTGACCTGATCGACAACATCGTCCTTCCACTTTACTCCAACTTTGAGATTTGTATCAGAGAAGTTCATTTTTTCTCATTACAAAAGGAAAATATAAGGCCTAGGAGATGTTTCCTTTCGAAGTTATGAAAAAAAGTATATAAATGGGCCATTCTTCGGGAAGTCACACATGTGACCAAAAAATTTATTTGCCCACCATTGCAAAAACACAGCCATATCAAACAAAAGGGCATTGTTTTGGTTAGGATTGGACAGAACCTAACCAAAATAATGTTTCAACTTCCTAGATTGGGTGTTTAAAAAAAAGTGGGGCAAAAAGTTTGGTCCATTTGTGGGACTTTATTTCCAAAGAATGGCCCAAAGTGTTTGAGGTTCCCACATCTGTTAGCACACATAGTCCTATAGACCAAGTTTTAGCGTATATTTTTGTTCCTACTATCCAAATGGCCTGGACGATGAAACTCAAAGTTGTAATTAGAACTTTTGGTGATTGTGTTTCAACGGAGGGAGAAAACATCATACATGTAGGAAAAATCGTACCGCTATCAGGTCACCCACCTTTAATTAAAATGTAACATTAATTGACTATTGTAGTCATGTATTGCATGAGTGGGTCCATTCTTTGGTCACGTTGGGACCAGTGGCATACCTACGGTTTCCCCTCTGGCTCGAAAAAAAGTGGGATATGGACCAAATATATGCATTTCATACCCTCTTTTCAGGGAAATTTTGGACCTAATTTGGGCAAAATAGTGAATTTGCCATTCTTTGGTGCTAGCGCCGACTTTAGCAAGTTCAGACTTAATGGAGCAAATCACCGGGACGTTATAAATTTTGCCCCCTCTGACGCGGACATCTCAGAATTTTGCCCCATCTGGGATCGACTACCTTGGTACGCACTGTTTTGTGATCTAAAACAGGTAAATTTTGACTTTCAACCCAATGCTGAGTACTTGTCAACGTAAACAAATCGTACCCCTGATAATTTTAACAACCTTGAGTCTAAACCCAACCAAAAACCAATGTTTCCACCTTCGCCAGACCGGTTATCCCGTTCTGGGAGAAAGAAAAAAAAATTTTGGTCGCATGTGTAACGTTCAGAACGTCGCACATGTGACCTAACTTTATCTACCCACCATGACAAAAGTGTAAACCAATCCAGTTAAAATGGAAACAACACTTATGGCCAGGTCCGGACACATATTAATAACATCAAAAGCAGTACAGAAAAACTTGATGAATGAAAATCGCTAAGGGCGGAGGGTTTCGGTTATGGCGTCCACGGCCCCATAAGCCAAACAACAACAAAAGTTGACAAAACAGATTGGGTTGTTTTTTTGAAATTAAAAATTACCCATTTTCATAAAAATTGACCGTTTTAGAATGGCCCATTTCATGAATGATTCCAACTGAATAACAGGCAAGATTTTATGTATGGGAAACATTCAGGTGTCCTTAAGCCTAGGGTAAGTGATCCTTGTGGTAATCTGGGCATTCAATGGAGAATTAGCCTTGGCTAATAATAAAAAAAAACACACTTCCAAGTAGGGCTAATCTATTCTCCAGGATAAAGGATCACAATGAGGAAACATACTTGAAATCCATCAAGTGCTTTAAAGTGTGGTCCTTTTAGATTTTTTAGGAAGAACAGTAGTGTGTCATGACTAGGATCCAACTTGGGAAGGAAGTTTTTTTATTGTCAGCGAAAAGTCGTAATCACCATTGAACCATGTGGATTACCATGTAGGTTGATTTTACCACTTTGAGTCAAGAACCGTGACAGGTTGCTAAGAATAACATCTACATGTAGAACATAAAGGTCTAGTACCCGAGATTTTCTTGGTAAATTTGAATTGAATGAATGAAAGACAACATGAAAAGTTTCTAATATTTCCATTTTACATTAATTGTGTAATATGTATGCAGCCTAAAGGACACTTATTTTTTTTTACAGAAAGTACTGTAGAATGGGGTTAAAACTGCAGTACATTTGAAAAGTATGAGTTTTATGAAATTCTTTCAAAATAAAACAGATTCAGACAAATATGAAGCAGGGTTTCAAAAATTATAAAAAAAGTTGGAGGATACCAAAATCTAAAGTTCGATGGGGGGTTGATGACTTGAGGACAAAAAATGAAGATGCTCTCGGAGCATAGTGATTTCATTGTGGTAAAACCTGCCATTGGCGTTTATGTTTTAACAATCACCAGTGAAAAGCATTGCTATGATCTAGAGTAGGTAACATGTTAACATGCAGTTTGAAAATTAGCTAAAAACTAAAAAATAAAAATGCCCAAAATGAAAATCACTTTTTATTATTACTGGAATGGAACAAACTGATAATTTGTGTTTCAAATATGTAATCCACAGCAGAAAGGACCGGTTGTGTCATCACATTTAAGTGGAAAAAATGTATGTGGCTGGATTTAAATAGTGACCATTAGATTACTATACTGGAGGGCTTTTAACCTCCCAAATCTGGGAACATGCTTGGTGTCACCAGGGTGGAAAAAAATATACATTTCTGAGCAAGATGGCAATAATTTTCCTCAAAAAAGAAACATTTCCCTTCACATTCTGATGTATTTCTTTATTTTTTACCCCAAATTTTCCCTCTGAACTGCCAAAGTCTGTCCAAGGAGCTTCTAAAATTGCTCATTTTCAGGCATGAGTATCACTATTATGTATATCCATGTGGCCTAAATGTCAGACCTAAAATGTCAAACTCCAAGAATGAATTTGCATTGTACACTAAAATTATACTTGTGCATTACTGGCGTTAAAAAAGTACCCATCAAATAATGAGGTCCACTATCTGCGCATTTTTTTTTGCTGGGGACGTGTATAAGTACCAGACACTATGAAAATAAAATACTTAAAGTTGAAGCATAAAAATCCACCCAGAGTACTGAGAATGACCTTATTAAAATTAAATTACAGGTTATTTATGTTTCTGATGGCCTTAAATAGCAAGCTGTCTAGTGAAAAAGAATCTAAAAATCAATAGGACATACAGAGCTCGGATGAGCTTCATTCTGCTGAGAAGCCACCGTCTTAAGACAAATGCCCTGACAAATCACTGCATTGGGGAGGAGGCGTTCCCATTTCATCAATCAGGCAAACTGGAGGTGCTGAGTGTTATGCAGTGGTTGGTAAGTGAAGTTGAAAGGTGTGGATTTCAGTAAAATTCAGCATACATGTACAGTTGTACATGTATTAGCATACATCAATTATAATGTTTAATTTCTCAATTTGGATAGTATTGCCGATCATACAATATAATTCCCAGTACTAATATTTCATATTTTTCCATGTACATTTCTGCAATCTGTGGAGTGTCAAGCATTGACTTAAATTTGGTTGATTACCACAATATGGAAAATAATTCATTTTCCTGTATGTTATTACATATTACTGTAGCAACAATTAAGAAAAATTATGGACTTGACCCCCAGAAGCAGTACAGGTGACAAGTTGCTATGGGACAAGACCGGCGTGTGTATTCAGACAGATTTATGTATAGTGCTGTAATATTTCTAAATCTGCAAAGTTCAATGACTCATGTACAAAGCACTGCTAAATGACCTTTGGGATGTGGGTATTGTGATTAATTTACCTAGGGAGCCAGATGTCAGTGTGTCAGTGTTTGTATGACTCTTGCTGCTATGTTGCAGAGAGAATATTGTTAGTTATGCCAATGCGGTCATTTGAAATATTTAATTTGTGTCAATAAAAACTCTTACAAATACAAAATGAGTGATGTATAACTTCAGGTGTGATTTTAAAAAAATTTTAATACAAAGGAAATTCTAATCAGCCAAAACCATACCACACCATACAAAACCACACATCCCAGGTTTTCCCATGTCTAGCAGATTTATGGGTTCCCATGCGACTCATTAAAACTAAATTCTAACCATGATTTTAGCACTGCCATCTTCAAGAATTCTGATGTTACGTCAATTTTTGTCCCAAGGGTTCATTTGGCGCATTTTGGATTAAGAGTAATTAATTGTACAAAGTGGTTTAATTTAGGTGAAAAGTATCTCAAAATGATTCCTCTCATCATAAAGATTTTTGAAAATAGATAGTTGACATATCTGTGATGTTCAGTTACAGAGATATTGGTGAAATGTGATAGAGGTAATGGAACGTTTAATTGTCATTTTACAAGGGGCAAATTTTCGAAATGCTGCAAATCTACACATGGTGTTCAAATGTTGGTATGAGCATGGGGAAATATGGAAATGTACAGTTGCCCACAATTTAGAATCTTCTGTATTTAGAAAGAGACGAGATGTGCCCTGATTCCATTAAGGTGGAAGATTCCTAATCAAACTTGTCTTAATTTAAACCATTTTCCTGTCTTTTCATAATAATATAAGTATATGTGGAATTATGTGCAATCCGACACTTCTGAATAAATGATGAAAATGAGAGATCCAATATGGCCGCCAATGGTTGCCATATTGAAAGAAATTTTGATGCGTTCTCCGGACCAAAAAGTGTACCACGTATCAACATAAAACTTGGTATTATGATAATTACACAATTCGCCTTGTACTGACAATTTTTTTTTTTCGTAATGTATGAAATGGTTTGATTAATATCAAAAATATGCAAATTACTGAATTCACAGCTCATTAATAGGTTTAATGCTAATAACTCCAAATTGGAGTAGACTTTTAAAAATAAAAAACGTCAGATCCGTAAATAAGGTCTAAAACGCGTTGCTAAGGAAACAAACATTATTTAAATATATAGTTAGGCATTTTTTTATTTTTCATGGTTGAAATTACTAAAACTGCAAAACAGAAAAATTGATTCTTTAAGGAAAAAACATTTGTTAAGATCTTTCTACCTTAAAAGCAATGCACACTGACAAGAAGCTTACCCAATTTTACCACCTAACTAAACATCCTAGATATGGCAAACTAACTTTGCTGGATTGCTCATGGCTAATACCAAACAACTTTAATTTGTCAAGATCCATAACCTTTAGAAAGTTGGCCCCTGTACAATGACATTGACCAATATCAACAGTTCAATGACCTTTATCACATTTGTACCCATATCTCGTAACTGAACATCACAAATCTGCCAAGTAGATAGTTCTGATTCCCTATGATGAGACAAATCATGAGATACTTCTTCAACCTAAATTAAAAACACACACTGTTGCTGATCTGTTAGATCCAAGGTGCTGTGGCTGCCAAACAGACCCTGGGGACAATATTTTGATTTTGTAACATCAAATTCCTGAAGGAGATGTAAAGATTCTATAAACCATGATCGAATTTAGTTGTTTTTTTTGGGGGGGGGGTGCATGGAACCCGTGTAATCTGCTAGACTACCAGGAGTAGGATGGGCTGGCCAGCAGTCTCACATTCCACTTAGATGATTGCATTGATTTTGTAAACTATAATGCATTATTTTAGGCTAATTTGGGCTATTTTCCTGATGTAGCATTTTCAGGTGTTTTTCCACTTTCAGTTAAGTTCTTGCAAAAATATTTTTAAAGACTGTTTATAGTGACCAAAGTGCAGTGCAGAGCCATATTTTGTGGATCACGTACAACCACAATACTTATCAGCTTTCATCTGACATGTCCAAAAACACCACCAAATAGGGACAGCATTTGAATGTGGATCATGATAATCCTGAAACTTTTGGGCAACTACCACAAGTACCACAAATTACACAAAGGGTATTTGTGGAAATAAGAAGACTTGATAGGAAACATGTAGGAGTCATTTGAAGTCAATGTTGAAAGGGGTAAACTCAACAATGGAAGACACTATACTTTGTGCGGCTCGAGTTTGGGGGTGCCGTCATGACGTGACTTTGTATTCGCTCTAGAGTTTGATTCCGGCGCCTTTGTTCGCGTGTATGCTGCGATTCAAAGGTCGGACCTGTGAGTTTCTCGGGTGCAAACCTAACGCGCAGTGACGTCACCCCCAAAACTTGAGATCGAACAGAGTATATCACCTCGTGGAGTTTCCTTTTGGTGTATTAAAAGAGATTATAAGAGAAGAAATGTGATTGTGAACACAAAAATCATGCATTGATTTTCATTGCCGGTTGTGTATGTTAATGAGCGTACGCGGTGGACCTTGGCACGTGGACACTGTACGTGGGTGGTACATTTTTTAAGTAGAAACATTACACATTGGATTTCATGACATGTTAACTTTGTAAAAATATGTGACTGTAATAACAGTTATGAATTAGGTTAAGGTATGTATATTTTTTTTCCGTGCATTGGCAAATCGAGGCACTGTGCAGTTTGGACCAGACCATAATGGGGGGCCTTGTGCCATTATTCGTCGTCAAACGGAAAGAGTGTGCATTGATTTTGTGCCAATGCACTCGATGCTAATAAAAATATTAAGCCATTAACCTCTAACTCACGAGAAACAGAATTATGAGCTCTGTACCTCTTGTTTTCACACTACAGAATTTAAATTTGAGGTCATTCTCAAAAAGATGTAACGTGTTGAATTTCAATATTCAGAGGACCCATAGTAAAGAACTACACCCTCAGATCCTGCAAAGTGGTGTTCTGGAGTATTTGAATTGCTGGCAGATTGCACATACATGTGATGAGTTAAAATGCACTTGACTCCAATTAAAGGGACAGGGGGTAAATAGCTCAAAAACAATAGACCATACTTTGGGGGGCATAAGTCAAAAGGTAAAGTGATTACTTTTACTTTCAAATATGGGCTGGTGAGGATACTACCCTGTGTACAATCTTATATTGACTTCAAAATCAGGTTAGAATTCTGTGTTACATTTCCAATGGGAATTTTGTCTGACATAGGACTATGGGCATATGACCAAAATAACCAATGTGTACAAATTTTGTTGTCCCCATCGGCGGGCAGGGGAAAACCAAGTGTAAATTCATAATTAGTAAAATCATATTCTGCACACAAACTGACACATTTTCATGAAAATCAATAAAATGTCACCTAAGTTTCTTTTGCCCAATCAGTGAACCAAGGAAGTATGGACTTTTTGTTGAGCCATTTTTTGTCCCCCCCAACTTTAAATTGAGCAAGGTGCATTTTTTTCTGAACAATATTTGCAATTTGCGCCAAAATTAATCCAAAGTACCAAGTTTGAAGGATCTGGGTCGAGGGATGTAGTTCACTACTTACTGTATGGCCCTCTGAAAATTTAAATTCACAACCATACAATGTTTTCAGATGACCCCTGCTGTATCGTGAAACAAAAGAGGTACAGAGCACACATTTTCAGGATTTGTTTCTTATTTATCAGGTGCTTTTTGATACAACAGAAAATCCATGAGGTATGGTGTACGCACCATTTTGTTTAGTTGGGCATGGAATGAGTGACCTCCGAATGGACAGGAGAGTGGTTATGGGAGATACAACTTTTCTCTCAATTTGCACTTGAGTGGTAGAACACCTACTGAGAACGTGTCAAAGGTTCATTGGACAAACGAATAATCAAAGAAAATAACTTTTTGACCTTGACTGCTATCAGTAATTGTCCCATATAAAAGCATGCTTTGATTTTTTTTGGTGTCAGTAACTGTATGAACTTATATGCTATCGTAATTGTCCCATATAAAATCAGCTTTGATTTTTTTGTGCGTACCTTTTGAACTTGAATGCCTGATTATCGTAATTGTCCCATATAAAAGATCATGCGTTGATGGTTTTTGTGCAGTAACTTTTGAACTTGAATGCTATCGTAATTGTTCCCATATAAAAGCATGCTTGATTTTTTTGTCAGTAACTGTGAACTGACATCTATCGTAATTGTCCCATATAAAAGCATGCTTTGATTTTTTTTTGGCATAACTTTTGAACTTGAATGCTATCATCATTGTCCCATTAAAATAAGCAATCTTTGTTTTTTTTTTGTGCGTAACTTTTGAACTTGAATGCGCTCGTAATTGTCCCATAAAAGCATGCTTTGTTTTTTTTGTGCATAACTTTGCACTTGAATGCTATCGTAATTGTCCCATATAAAAGCAGCGTGATTTTTTTTGTGCAGAACTTTGAGACTTAATGCTATCGTAATTGTCCCATATAAAGCAATGCTTTGATTTTTTTTTGCAGTAACTTTTGAACTTGACTGCTATCGTAATGTGTCCCTATAAACGCATCTTTGATTGTTTTTTGTGCATAACTTTTGAACTTGAAATGCAACGTAATGTCCCATATAAAAGCAGGCTTGATTTTTTTTGTGCAGTAACTTTTGAACTTGAATGCTACGTAATTGTCCATATAAAAGCATGCTTTGAGTTTTTTGTCGTGCAGTAACGTTGACCTTGAATGCTATCGGAATTGTCCCGCACTATAAAAGCAATGCTTTGATTTTTTTGTGCAGTAACTTTTGAACTGAAGCTTCGTAATGTCCCATATAAGCATGTTTGGATTTTTTTTGTGCAGTAACTTTTGAACTTAATGCTTATCTTATGCCATATAAAAGCCTGCTTTGATTTTTGTTGTGCAGTAACTTTTGAACTTGAATGCTATCGTAATTGTCCCCTATAGAACGCATCTTGTGGGGATTTTTTTTGTGCAGTAAGACTTTTGGAACTTGAATGCTATCGCAATCGCCCCTATATAAAAGTCATGCTTTGATTTTTTGTGTCGTAAACTTTTTGAACTTGAATGCTATCGTAATTGTCCCCATATACAAAAGCATGCTTTGAATTTTTTTTGTGCAGTAACCTTTTGAACTGAGAATGCATCGTAATTGTCCATATAAAAGCATGCTTTGATTTTTTTTTTTGTGCAGTACCTTTGAACTTGATCTATCTAATTGGCCCATATGAAAAGCAGCTTGGATTTTGTTTTTTTGGTGCAGTAACTTTTGAACTTGAATGCTTATCGTAATTGTCCCATATAAAAGCATGCTTTGATTTTTTTGGTGCAGTAACTTTTGAACTTGAATGCTA